>ML360220.1:0-50848 GCA_005239505.1 Nicotiana paniculata | reverse complement strand
CAGATTATATTTGCAGCGCCCGTTTAGTCTTTTTATAAGACATAGTTGAGCGTGATCAGCACCATAAATCATGAATCTTTAATGTTTGCAGCTTTGTAAAATTAAGCTACTCTTATATGTATATATATATATATATATATGTGTGTGTGTTTTGTTGGGACATGTCATCACATTTCACTCTATACTCAGCCTCGTAGAAGACTCTGTGGTACCCGACCTCAGGAGGTTTCGCCTATACTCGATCTCAATAGGACTCGGTGTAACCGGGCTCGAGAGGATTTGTTAACCTCACATCAGTTAATACTCGGCCTTGTAGAAGACTAGGTCGTACCCGACCTCAAGGGCTCGGTAACCCCCACATTACACATTATTGTACCTGGCTACACAAGTGCTAGGTAATATCTTATATCATGTCTCGTCATACCCAACTGATTAGTGGTTGTACGATAGGTGTCGTATCCGACCGTCTGTCTATATATATATATATATATATATATGTGTGTGTGTGTGGGGTTGCAATGTAGTAGCAGTTTCAAGGGATATAAAGTTTAAACTCAGAAGGAATCATACTCCCAACTGTAAGATACCAACTGGGAACATTAGAGACTTCAAAATAAATATTATCGACAAGATGCACAAGAACTGAATAATGTCATTGAGAGGGACTCGGAACAACCGAATTCTTACAACACAAAAATTCTTTAGAGGGAGAGAAAAAACGACTTACACCAACTCATGCTAAGAAAGAAAGTTGCGCTAAATACCCTTTTGAAGAACTAGCTACACTTCTATGGTGGTTACTATACCTCCAACAAGATTCCTGAATCAATGCGACAAGAAAATTGATATTGTAGCAACGATTCCCAACTCCTTCACGCTTGATCCTGCTAGATTCACCTTCAACCATGCCTTAAATTGTTTGGGAATTTTATAGGGGCGTTGAGCTAATGGTGTTTTCTTCTTAAAAACAATGAAAGAGAAAAAGCCTCGTTGTCCCTTTATATTGTTACCAAACATAGGGAATTCCACCGCTTCCCATGCACAATGGTCGCCTCGCCTTGGTTGTAGCAGCTGGCGATAGTTGGCATAAGTCTAATGAAGCATGTCTCTACCTCCTACCCTCAAATGCATAGCTGGCTAATTGGTCGCGCTTAGTAGCCACACTTCCCAAGCTTTATCTAGGTGTGAGTTGTAACATTATTCATGTAGTTAAAATAATCAGCCTGTTTCCCTGTACAAGTATTTCTATTTTTATATATTATATAATATGCGTAACATCTTTTTCGTTTCAGTTCAGGTGAACTTATTTTCTTTTTTATTCGTTCCAAAAAGAATGATCCTTTTTTAAATTTGAAAATAATTTAGTTTAAACTTGTAATTATACCTTTAGTGGAAAGCTTTTATAACTAGACAAATACCCTGACATGTTTACCCCCACAAGTTTCAAAAGAATTATATCCGTACAAATATTTTAACTTGTTGAGGACCACAAATTCCAAAAGTTCGTGCCCAAGTTATTTTCATACGAATTGTTTTTTTGAAATTCATGCTCAGTCATCAATGCTGAAGCCACATGGTCAGAAGGGTGGTCAACTAACCACCATACGTCGAAAAATTTCACTGCGTATATAAGTAAAATATTACGTTTTAGAGGTATATAACACATATTGAATACCCTTTGTCAGGATCTTTTTTTACTTCTTTCAATTTGAATATTCTTGAAATAATTCCTAGCTTCGCCACTATCAGTCATACAAATTCACATAAATTAGAACAAAGAGGTATATAATATATTTAAATAATAGAAGAGCGAAGCCGAAGATCAGTTAAACATTTGCGTTTTTTGTCATTAGAATTTAAGTTTGAGGTACAATTGTCACTTTATTTATTTGTTTTTGTAGGCTAACCACGTGTTCGCAAAACAGTCGGCCACCAAACTCTAACTTTACGTGTCTATTGTTCTGAAGCAGCAAAGCGAAGCAATAACCCACATCACCAAAGCAATCCACCATTGCCAAGGCAAAGCACCGAGAACGAGCAACACAACAGCAATCCACTCCAGTTCGTCGTTAACTTCTTAGTTATTGTTTCCAATATTTGCTTTTTGATTTCTAATTACCTCGCCTCTGCTGCATTTATTAATTCTTGTAGATTTTTCTGTTCTATTCCTTTGTTTCTTACACCTATTGTAACAACTGTTTCTTATACCTATTGTAACAACTAAATTTCGCTCTTGAAAAATAATAATCAAGACAAGAATTATAGCGACAAATATTATATTTGATTTTAAGTGATAGAATTACAATCTCTAAAATATCTCACATCTAAAGAGATGTAGTCCTCTGAATCTTCTCCTCAGGAACGATGGTTCAAGAGCTAGAGAGGTTGATCTTGAATGTGATGGATTTCAGACTTGTAGTGCGTCACGAACAATTTGAAGGTCGTCAAAAACCAGGATTTGGTGTTGGATTATCACAAACGAAAGATTTGAAGTCGTCCGCCTATGATTTGAGTTCGCTTTTGGAATTTGACCACAGACGACGCTTGCAGATATGGATGGAGACCTTGATGCTATTCTTCAGAGCTTCTTTTGACTTTCTTTCTGCTTCCTTGATTGTCTCTTAGCCTTTTCTTTTGACCCATTTATATAGGTGTGGGGTGGAGCAGTCTCAAAGAAAGCCCTAGTGAATCATTGGGCTTGAGGCTTATGGGCTCACTCATCTGATAGAAGACCAATTGACGAGCTAGTCCAATAATACATTGGACTTTTATTTAAAGCAATTTATTTTTTATTTAAATAATCGACCCGATTATACTAGCCCATAATATCATTTGGACTAATATATATTTAATATATGATAAATCCAAAATTACTTGCGGATTCAAATTTAATAAAATTTTAATTATTTACAAATGGCCCTGCTTAAAATCTTGTCGAGGTGTACGCTTATCGTAACCTGAAGACATGATTTAAAGTAACCATTGTGGAGCCAATGGACATTTTTAAGTGTGACCTGGCATAATGAAGAAGATCTTAACGGATGATGTATCTTTGCCTAGCTTTTTTTATTTTTTTATTCTGAAGATAAGTAAATGACTTTCTCACAGATGCAAGAACCCAGTAGAAAAATTGCTCCTCGAATGGAGTATCTTAATTACCTATCAATGTAGCAAATGTTCTTTATTTGGAGTCTCTTTTTTTTGGCGAATTGGTTGTCTCCAAGCAACAAACCAATTTGATGGCTAAGTATAAGCTCATTATACGTAGATAATAGCTTTAATTACAAATGAGCTCAAAGGAAACGTAAATTTCCTCTTTTGGATTAATGCTAAAAACTTTTCATAATTTACCCAAATTGTTCGTACAACGAAGCTTATTGAAGAGGAGTGGGAACTTTCCCTAAGTATCTTTGCCTTTCGGAAAATAGGAACAAGAGATCCTCTTTTATTTCTTTTATGGAATTAATTCATTCCATGTAGAATAGTTTGTCAAGTCTAAAAGATATTCGTACAAGATTCCAAAGGAGAGGCCTTTCAAAAATTCTTTTTTTTTCTTACCATAAAAGACTTCCAAGTCAACTAGAAATTGGCTTTTCTTTTAAAGGAAAATTGTTACACCTCATATCTTCGTACATGAGAGTATTTGTAAGTCAATTGATGTAAGCTCAGAAATAAGATCGTCTTTGAAAGTACATAAAGTAAGTTAATCATGTTACCTTGGAGATTAAAAATTTTTAAGATCATGAATAACAAGTACTAGAGGGTTGGAAAGCTTAGAAGCTAAACGAAAAATAAGTATCGTCGAAAGACGATAAGTTTGGAATGTTATAACATGCACTTTGGGGTGACAATAGGGTTCTTAACGTGATAAGGATGTTATGTTATGAGTTAATACTTATGATAGTCTTGTGTTACGTTTTGAAGACAAGCGAGTTGTGGAAGGTACTTCACAAGTTACATTCATAAATGTGTTGAATATTAGGTTAAATATAGCTGAGCTTTTCTCCCAATATACATGGAATTACGGAATGATACACATGTCAAATTGAAGATCTACCAGTCTAGCTTCTAAAATATTAAATCGTTCATTGATACAACATCAGAGTAGAGAGATATTTGTTATTTCGCGAGACTGCGCAGACTGCATAGGTGACAAGTAGGTGTGTCACTAAAGTTTTTTTAGCAATACATTTCGTGTGTTATATAAGGTATTTTGGGGACATATTATATACCCAATTTACGTTCTTGGAATATAGTTTCCAACGCCATTAACCATTCGTTCATACAACATCCGGATAAAAAGATATAAGTGTCGGAAGATGGGCCAATGCTAGAGTGCCAAGCTAGCACCTCTTTGACTTTTCAAAAGTTGATATATATAGGTCTTAGGTCGTCTTTCTCTTCATTTTTAAATAGAACACGACCAGAAAACACCCATAAACATATTCATAAGCACTCTTACAGGGTTCCATAGAAGATTAACATCCCGGTTACGAAATCAAGAAGCGATAATATTAGAACGATCCCTACGACGTAACTAATGCTATATCACCTCTCTTTTTCTTTGTAGTTTGAGTTTTGTAAGGTAATTCATATTTAATAAAACGTCTACTTTCTGTATTTAAGATTTTAAATATCAATGAAGTTTGATAAATTTATTTCCTAAAGTTAGAACTCATGGGACGGTGAACGGAAGTCGTGAGTTCGATTTATTTCACTTTTAGTGGATTGTTTTGTAATCCACTCGTGTTGGCATATTGTGCTACTTATTTATGGAGTTTGGAAGTATGAGGGCCATGGATAAATGCCACATGTGGTAGGGTAGTAGGTTGGTCGCTCGTTGTTGCAATTTCAAGCTAATTGATAACTTGTTGATTGGGTGTGTTATGGTATATTTGGGATTTTTGTTGTATTAAAGGTCCCGAATTATGGATAGGTTGTTTTTGTATTGCTGATTATATTTTTCTGGTGGTTGTTGTTGGTATATGGTATTGGAGGAGGCCCTTGTTATAGGGGAGATCTGCCCAAATTTACATAAACGAGCTACTAGTTTAAGTTGTGGACTTAGCCTTTACTCAACATTGATTTTGAATCTCCCTATGGTATTGTAGGTTGAGTTGAGTTGTTTGAAGAATTGCTTGGAAGGTATTAAGGATTCAACGGAGTTAAGGTATGTTTAAGTCTATACCTTCTTTTTTTTGGCATGATCCATTTGATACAACGAAACGAGCAAGCATGCAACTTTCACAAATGATTATACTCTTAAAAGTACTAGGGTTGACTATGTTCTTGATTCCTCATACGTCCTACTATCATATCGTTTGTTCATGAGCATCATGACATTCTTAGAGATTTGATTGACTTTCTTCATTATGTATTGCATTCATTTATACATGTATATTGACCCATGACCAGATGGCATTACATACGCGTATAGTATATGTATATGAGGTATGGAAAAAGGTTATGGCGTTATATACGCACCACCACCTGATCATTTGGTATACGTTGATTATTTTTCCCACAGAGGCCGAGATGATATAATGTGATGCACTCAAAGGCTTGATCATGTTATGTACGCATATGCCTATGCATGATATGATATTTACATGCACATGCATGACATTATAAATGTTTTATGATTCTCAGAGCTATTCAGACTTATAGGTTGAGTACTTTTATCCATGTTTCTTTCATGTCTTTTGTATACTACTTTTCATTCCTTACATACACGGTACTTTATTTGCATTGACGTCCCTATTGCCTAAGGACTCTACATTTCATTCCCGCAGTTTCTGATAGACAGGTTGACAGTCTTCCTAGTAGGCTATAAGCAGCGGAAGGTCTTGATACACTCCACTTGCTCCAGAGTTTCCTATTTGATCAGTACGATTTGGACATGTATTAATTGGTATGTTGGGGCATTGTCCCAACCTTTATGACATTTATCTACTCTTATAGGCTTGTAGACAGATGTCATGTGTATGGATACTTCTATGGCCTTTTGCGACCTATTTTTTGAGTGTAAAAATGTTCATGTCGGACTTATAGGCCCATATGTCACATGTATAAGTTTCTATGTCATGTTGGGTCATTCTATCTCTAGTATTCCCTTATGTTTTACTCTGGTTATCTCATGACGAACCTTCTAGCCCATTTACCCATGATGGTGTGATAAGAAAGATACATTATGTTGGTACTCTGTTGGGTAAGGCACCGGGTGCCCATCAGGGCCCATTGGTTTGGGTTGTGACAAAAAATTTGTTCACCCAGCCAAATAGCTGACTCAATATTCTATATAAGGAGCATACCATGCATACCCAACCTATGGTCCGCGACGATCACACGGTACCTTACTCAACCGAGTACCAACATAACATATCTTTCTTATCATACTATCATGGGTAAATGGGCCAAAAGGGCATTCATGAGATAATAAGAATAAAATATATGTGCATACTAGACACAGAATGACCCAACATTATATAGAAACTTACACATGTGACATACGGGCCTATAAGGCTGACATGATCATTTGTAAACTCAAAACATAGGCCGACAAGGCCATACAAGTATCCATATATCTGACATATATCTACAAGCCTCTAAGACTACATAAATTTCATAAAGGTCGGGACAGGGCCCCTCCATACCAGTCAATACATATCCCAACCATACTGACCAAATAGGCAACTCCGCACCAACTGGGTGAAGCAACACCTTCCGCTGAGCTGATAGCCTACTCGGAGCACCGTCAACCTGCCTATCGAGAACTACGGGCATGAAACAAAGCGTCCCCGGGCAAAAAAGACGTCATTACGAATAAAGTACTGAGTATGTAAGGTCGAAAAGCATAAATAAGAACAGTAATGTAATGAGAGATATAGGAGATACAACATGTAGCATCTGAGTGCCTCAAAGAGATAGTGACATGAAATGCTTGATACATATATATACATAATCTTTTAAAAACATCCGCCTCTGTGGGCATCATCATCATCATATCGTACCCGGCCTCAAAGAGGACTCGATAAAAACGTATCCGGCCAGGTGGAGCTCGGTAAAATCCAACTGATTAGTGGTTGCACAATAGGTGTCGTACCCGGCCGACTATAGCGCGACTCGGTAGAGTAAAATAGATATTATATATAATACATGCTGGACTCCTAGACTCACGCTCTAAACCTTTTAGAGTGACGTAAGGTAGTTGCACCTTCTATTAATGTAACGACCCGGCCGGTTGTTCCGAGAGTTAGCCCTGTTTCTCCCATTTCTGTTTCATTTTTATGTGGTTCAGCTTCATTTATGTGTGTTGGGTCGGTTGGTTCAGGTTCAGAGTGGTCACGGTGAGCATTGAGGCAATTAGTCTCTCAAGGTAGCCTAATAGTTGAGAAAGTCAATTGAGTGTTGACTTATTGGTGAACGACCTCAGAATGCGGATTTTATGGCTCGGATAGCTTCCTTAGGTGATTTGGGACTTAGGAGTATGTTCAGGATATTTTTGTGATGTACGGTGTAGAATTAGGCTTGAATTGGTGAGAGTTAGTTTTTGGCGATTTTCGGTCGGCATTGTGAAAAAAGTCTATCGAGGTCGGAATAGAATTTCGGAAGTTGATGCAGGTTCGTAATGTCATTTTGGATGTGTCTGCAAAATTTCAGGTCAATCGGAGGTGTTTTGGTTGGTTTCGGCATAGTTGGCGAAATCTAGAAGTTTCAAAGTTCTTAGGCTTGAATTTGATGTAAATTTGGTGTTTTCGTGTTGTTTTTGGTGTTTCGAAGGCTCTACTAAGTTGGAATAATGCTATGGGGTGTGTTGGTATGTTTGGTTGGGGTCCCGAGGGGGCTCTGGATTGATTTCAGGTGATTGACGGGAAGTTGGAGTGATTTTTGGAAATCTGCAGATTGCTGGATTGCTGGTGTATTCGCACCTGCGGAAGGGAAGCCGCCGGTGCGGTTCCGCAGGAGCGAAGGAAAGGTCGCAGGTGCGAGTTTTGACTGTGTAGGGAATGGTCTGCAGGTGCGAGGAGTTTGTCGCACCTGCGATGTCGCTGGTGCGGAAGGTGCATCGCACCTGCAATGGTGCAGGTGCGGAATGATCATCACAGGCGCGAGAATTGACCGTTAAGTTAGTTTTCGCAAGTGCGCACCCTGGGACCGCAAGTGCGGGTCCGCAGGTGTGGCCAATTGTCCGCAGGTGCGGAAATGACTGTGCAGAACAGTATAAAAAGGACCCCTTCGTGAAATTTATTAGTTTTCATCAATTTGCATGCGGGAGGAGTCCATTGAAGGTGATTTTAAAAGGGAAATTCAAGGTTCTTCAGCAAATGTAAGTTCTCTGGTTGTTAATCCCGTTCCTATGCTATTTTGTTAAGATTAGACTTGGAAATTTAAGGATTTGAGTAGGGAAAAGTTGGAAAAATGGGAGGAAAGAATTGAGATTTCTTTGAGGTTTTGGAATGGAAATTGTGGTCCGATTTTAGTATTTTTGGTATGTATAGAATCGTGGGAGGACGAGGTTTCTAGTGATGTAAAAATTATCTAATTCTGAGATGTGGGACCGGGGCTCGGGTTTGGCCGAATTTTAAGGTTCTTGTTTTAATAGATGATTTTCGATTGGGTTGAGTTCCTTCGATATATATTGATGATGATAAACTGGTTTTGGATAGATTCGGAGCAATCGGTAACCAATTTCAGGGGCAAAGGCATAGGGGACTAGTGTCGCGGCCCGGTAGAGGTAAGTAATGGTTATAAATCTTGTCCTGAGGGTATGGAAACCCGGACTACATATTTCCTACTGATTTTGGAATGGCGCACGTGTCAGATGATGAGTATGTGGCGCGTACTAATTTTTGGATTGGACTAGGTCCTCTCCGCGGCAACTAATGAGTTTCATATTTACTCAAAACCTTGTGTTAAATTATGTTCTGAAGATTTGTGAAATATTTGGGCTATAAGCCGTGTTTGGGGCCTTGTGTCGATCTATTTAGACCCTTTGAGGGCTTTTTACTGCTGTTTTCCTCACTATTTGTTGATGATTTCACTCAGCATTATTTTGCATACTGTTTTATTTGAAACTCAGCATGATTTAAACCACTTTGAGATTTAAACTGATGTTTTGGGGCGAGTACACTGTTTTTACTGATTCGCCCGAGGGGCCTTTCGAGTGGTTCTGATGATTGTGGCCGAGGGCCAGAGTGATAGTGAGGTGCTGAGTGAGGCCGAGGGCCTTATTGTGAGGATATTTATGATATGAGACAGGCCGAGAGCCTGAGAGTGATTGATGCCATGATTTGGCTGTTTATTTAGAGCTTGGGCTGAAGGAGCCCCTCCGAAGACGGAGTCTGTACACACCCCCAGTGAGCGCAGGTACCTACTGAGTTGAGTGCCGAGTGTTGAGTGACGAGTGATAGGGAGGCATGAGTGATTGTGAGGTGCTGAGTGACTGTGAGGTGCTGAGTGATTGATTATGAGTGACTGTGAGGCATGCCCGAAGGGCTGATTATGATACGTGTTTTACCCGAGGGGCTGATTATGATATATGTTTTTCCCGAGGGGATAATGATGATTTACTACTCACACTCTGAGCTTATGAAATATGTTTTGCCCGAGGGGCCTCTATATGATTCATTTTGTTTTTATACTAAACCTTCCAGTTGAAGTTGTTGAAAAATATACTCTCCTTAAGGGATTTTTCTGAGATGATTTGCGACATGATGATTTCAAATATCTATATTATACTGTTGGAAAGAAAGGTTGTACCTTATGTGATTTGATGGCATTGATTTTATGTGTTTCTTGCTGCTCAGACCTGATTTATTTTCATTAGTACTGAGTTGGCATACTCACATTACTCCCTGCACCTTGTGTGCAGATTCAGGTGTTAGGGCAGGGTGAGTTGTCTATCTGTTCCAGAGATCCTCGGAGGTTTGCAAGGTGGTTGCATGCGTCCGCAGTCCTGCTCCCTCTCTTGTTTAATATTATAGAATTTATTTTCGTTGAGTTGTATGTTTATGTAGATGCTCATGAACAGTGACTCCGGGTTCTCGGGGATTGTATTTAAATGTTCGGTATAGATTTATCTGTTTTACAAATGTTTAAAGGAACTTTTATGGGTAATCGGTATAGTAAAAATGTAAAAAGGAAGCTTATTATGATTCGAGTTGGGTTTTGGCTGGCCTAGTTCCATGATAGGCGCCATCACGACTGGCCTGGATTTGGGGTTGTGACAGTTTGGTATCAGAGTGCTAGGTTACATAGGACTCACCGGTCATGAGCAGGTTTAGTAGAGTCTTGCGGATTGGTACGGAGACGTCTGTACTTATCTACGAGAGGCTGCGGAACCCTTAGGAAAATCTCACATTTTAAAAAAAAAATCTTGTCGTGCGAATCCATTGTATTCCGCCAAGAGCGTAACTCCTGAATTCCTTCCATGTATTCGAGCGCGCCTGAGAGCGCCTGGTATCAGCTGTGCATCGACGGCTTGTGGCTTCCATGGGTGAGACGTGATTTTGGCATGTTAGTAATGGGCCAGTCTGGAGGACTTGAGGCCGAATTTATTCTGTGGCTTGATTGCTGAGATTTTCGTTGTGTGGGAAAATGTAATTGGGGATTTGTATGTCCAGTCGTGTTCTTATTGATGATAATTGGTGACTAGATGCCTATGTGGTGGGTGTGAATTGATGGTTAGATGTGTTCAGACTGTGAAATGTGTTGAAAGGGTTGGCTGGAAATGTGGTAAGATTTATTGAGTGTTTGATTTCTGTCTTGATTTCGTATATGGCCTTGAGTTGTGAGTATGTTGGAAGACCTCTCATGTTGTGTACTTGTAGAGTGAAGCGGATTTCTCTTTTGGGTTATGATTTCTTGGTGATGTCTTTTGAGTTGATCATTTTCCCCAGTAACGTTCATGTATTTGATTGACGGTGTATTCCAGCCGTATTAGCGCTCCTTTTTATTGTATTCATTGATGGCGTCCTGGCATATTCGCGTAGCCGGGAGTAGCGTACTCAGTATCTGAGGATGGCATTATAAGGATTCAGGGAGGAAATCCTATATGCCAATTCTCCGAGAATGAAGTTTGGCTCAAGTCAGTAGCATTATTGGGACACGTGGTGTCTAGTGAGGGTATCCATGTGGTCAGTCATGTGGGGCGGGATAGAGCTTCCAGAAGCTCAAGAGTTCTATGACCGCCGCTCTAGTGTTAGTTCTGCCATCGGCTAAAGGTTTTACCGCATATTGTGATGCCTCGAGGGTAGGCGTTGGTTGTGTTCAGATGCAGGAAGGTTTAGTGTTTGCGAGATAGTTTTGGTCTTCAGAAGTGTATGGAAAGATAGCAATTAAGGCTAAGCGGGCAGGGGTATCTTCCGCGAGTTGTCCTAGGGTGTGTGGTCCCTATGTAGTTCTGTAATAACTTCTCTTCTACCAGTAAAAGATATATATTGTAATTGGAGTTTAGATTGTTGTGGGAGTTGGCGTGGCTATTGCGATGGTGGGTGCAAGATTTGGAAATTGATCAAGTGTTAGATGTTTTGGGTCATTTAAGCTTATGGAGGATTTAGTTGAATCCCACCACAACATGGTGGCAGTGTTAATGTGTGGGCATAGTCTTGGTTGTCTTTATCTTTGGCTTTGAGCCAAGTGGGGGAGTTTGCTATTGATAAGTTCATTACATGATTATGTGTGGTATTGGTTTCAGTTCGAGGTATAGTGGTAAATCAATTATGACCTGCAGGTATGGGATCTGGGAATGTCAAGAGTAATGGAAATTTCTTCGATATAGGTTGTAGTGCACTTGTTTGGGTAATTGGATTCTATTGAATGAATTAGTGGAAATTGTAAAAGGTGTAGTGAGCGAAGTGTATGAAATTGCTTGTGGTTTCCAGTGAGTGGGTTACTTACCTAGTATGTTAGTGTGCAACAGGTCAGGTCGATTCTGTCTAATTGGCCAGTGTGATTGAGATTTACGTTAGAGGATGTCAAGACTTGTGGTACTTCTACATCATCACAGATTCTACATATCGGCACCAGGAAGGTGAAGGTAATGGCTTTTGATTCGCAGGGAGTCCCTTCAGGGTAAGTATTTGAATGTGGTACATTTGGGGATATTTGAGAGAGAGTATTCGGCGGCTTATGATCCTTAGACGGTATGGTTTTATGCTTTGGTCGCGTGTGGTGAGTCTGGGTTGCAAATTTGTGGTATTACGGCAAGAAGAAGTATCAATTTGAAGGTGAGTCAGAAAAAACCTGGGTAAATAGGGCGATTTGGTAGTAGGTCGGAACGGCATGGTAAGGGATACGATTAGTTCTTTGGGTATTCATAAGGTGACGAGTTTTTCGGGTGTTTCTTAGCAATGCTCTTGGATTTTTGGTGGTCTGCGTAATTGGGTTGAGTTAGAAGAGTTCAGTCCTGATGGGTTGGTGTAGTGAAAACAGGATTTCGGATAGTTCCTGGTGATTTCTATCACGGTTAAGGGTGCATATTTCTTGTGGCATGTAGTGAGTTATTTCTAAAGGGGATCCAATGGAAGTTCTTGTCTAGTTGGGTACGTAGTTGCTTGTGGCTCAGAAGGGACCATGGAGTTCCTGTGTTTTTCCTAGGTTGGCATGGCGTGTGCGGTATGTGGGGTAGAGTTGAGATTTGCATATGTGAAGTCACGGATTGGTTCTTTAAGGAAGGTCATAGATTCTTAGGCAGCATGGGCAGTTTCAGATGACTAGGTAGATGATATCACTAATGGGTGCGACTTGATGAGGGTATATATTTCAGAAAGAGCAATGTGTTTGAACTAAGGGTACTTCATTGGTATCGCGGCACCCTATTGTTTGATCGACTGTTGATATTCAAGGTTGCTTGGTGAACGGAAGAATTATAGGGGTATTCCCCGTGGAATGAATGAGTATTTGGGATGTGATTGTGTATTCGAATGGTGGAGTTGTGATCAAATATAGTAATACATACGTTTCCTGGACTTCAAGACTGAGAGCTCTCATAAACATCATATTATGTGGTAATGGAATGTGGAGATGCGAGTTGAGCTAGACGGATGTTAGTATGTACCATGATTCTGTCATTATGAACTTTTTGGTAAGTTGGCTATCTGTTGTGGGTGATCAAAGTTAATTTAGGGTCAATGATAGGCTAATATGGGTGCGTGTTCTGCACCGGGTCGGAATTATTGGCTTTGAGTTTCTATTATTGAGAAATGCACCATTCGATTGTGATTGAGTTTGTTCATGTTCTGGAGTGATCTATGAGTTACCCTTCGGTGCTGCGAGGAGTGGTGATTATTGGTTATATCCACATATGGTGCGGTTCTAATTGGGCTTTATAGCTAAATTTGAGTAAGGTAAGTAATCGGGTGTTGCGGGATTGAGGCGTGTTGGTTATATACCTTCTATTTCGGGTGGCATGGTATCGTCTGGTTTTCCCCGTGGTTATGGAAATGCACTTTGAGTACTTGATGTAGAATTTCGAATGGTATTTATTTTGGGAAAGGTGTCTTGAAATATTCTAAGTGGATCAGTGGTTGGATGAGATCGCACAGTGTAGCGGAGTTATGTAGGGTTATGACCTTTGGTATCGGATTCATGTGTTTTTTATTTTTACGGTGTGTGCCAGGCTGTGGGTATGATATGGTAATGGTAATTGTTAATGGCAGGATAGTCCTCTCGTGTGGATCTTTTATATAATTTGATTTCATTGGGAAGTTTCTGATAAGTGCACGAGTTGCATAGGTTTTGGGTTCGAATTGTATCGAGGTATCATGTCTTCATGGTGGTTGTGATGGATGAGAGGGGGTCATTGGACCTAGAATGAATATTTTCGGAATTTCTACAACATAACTGAAAGGATTATATCAGGAATCGGCTTAGAAATCTGCTATAGTTCCTATTTGGGAAGGGAGAGTTTCATGTCTGGCTGATCGGATGAATGGTTGATAGTTATACGTGCTTCTTTCACCATCAGCAGTATATGGAAGTGTTAGAGCGAGGCATTTCTTGATAAGAGGTGGTGTACCGGTATTGGATTGTTCTGAGCAGTCATTGTGGTTAAGAGTTATTGCTATGAGAGTTGGGTCACGCGGTGTATTATGTGATTTCATCTTGGGTGCGTATATGGCTTGATTCAGCATGTTCAGGCTTGTTCAGTTTATAGTTATGGAAATTTTGATCTTACATATCATTTCAGAAGTGGGAATTTGGTTCTAAGGTTTATGGGCAAGGGTTTGGATTTCGAAATTTCAGCGGTATTGTGCTATTGGACCTATATGGGATAGGGTGACGTGGGATCACCCTTGAGTATGTGCATGGTAAGATGCGTAACAGTTTGATAGTGTTGGAGAACAACTCTTGGCACGTTCGAGGATGAATGTATGTTTAAGTGGTGGAGGATGTAACGACTTAGCCGGTCGTTCCGAGAGTTTAGCCCCGTTTCCCCCGTTTCTGCTTCATTTTTATGTGGTTCAGCTTCATTTATGTGTGTTGAGTCGGTTGGTTCGGGTTCAGAGTGGTCATGGTGAAAATTGAGGCAATTAGTCTCTCAAGGTAGCCTGATAGTTGAGAAAGTCAACTGAGATTTGACTTATTGGTGAACGACCTCGGAATGCGGATTTTATGGCTCAGATAGCTTCGTTAGGTGATTTGGGACTTAGGAGTATGTTCAGGATATTTTTGTGATGTCCGGTGTAGAATTAGGCTTGAATTGGCGAGAGCCAGTTTTTGGCGATTTTCGGTCGGCAGTGGAAAATACGCTATCGAGGTCGGAATGGAATTCCGGCAGTTGGAGCAGGTTCGTAATGTCATTTTGGATGTGTCTAAAAAATTTTCAGGTCAATCGAAGGTGTTTTGGTTGGTTTCGGCGTAGTTGGCGAAATCTAGAAGTTTCAAAGTTCTTAGGCTTGAATTTGACGTAAACTTGGTGTTTTCGTGTTGTTTTTCGTGTTTCGGAGGCTCGACTAAGTTGGAATAACGCTATGGGGTGTGTTGGTATTTTTGGTTGGGGTCTCGAGGGGGCTCGGGATTGATTTCGGATGATTGAGGGGAAGTTGGAGTGATTTTTGGAAATCTGCAGATTGCTGGATTGCTGGTGTTTTCGCACCTGTGGAAGGGGAGCCGCCGGTGTGGTTCCGCAGGAGCGAAGGAAAGGTCGCAGGTGCGAGTTTTGACTGTGTAGGGAATGGTCCGCAAGTGCGAGGAGTTTGTCGCACCTGCGATGTCGCTGGTGCGGAAGGTGCATCGCACCTGCGATGGCGCAGGTGCGGAATGATGATCGCAGGCGCGAGAATTGGCCGTCAAGTTAGTTTTCGCAGGTGCGCACCCTAGGACCGCAGGTGCGGCCAATTGTCTGCAGGTGCGGAAATGACTGTGCAGAACAGTATAAAAAGGACCCCTCCGCGAAATTTATTAGTTTTCATCAATTTGCATGTGGGAGGAGTCCATTGAAGGTGATTTTGAGAGGGAAATTCAAGGTTCTTCAGCAAAGGTAAGTTCTCTAGTTGTTAATCCCATTCCTATGCTATTTTGTTAAGATTAGGCTTGGAAATTTAAGGATTTGAGTAGGGAAAAGTTGGGAAAATGGGAGGAAAGAATTGAGAATTCTTTTGAGGTTTTGGAATGGAAATTTTGGTCGTATTTTACTATTTTTGGTATGTATAGAATCGTGGGAGGGCGAGGTTTCTAGTGATGTAAAAATTATCGAATTCTGAGACGTGGGCCCGGGGCTCGGGTTTTGCCGAATTTCAAGATTCTTGTTTTAATTGATGATTTTCGATTGGGTTGAGTTGCTTCGATATATATTGATGATGTTAAACTGGTTTTGGCTAGATTTGGGGCAATCGGGAGCCAATTTGAGGGGCAAAGGCATAGCGGACTAGTGTCGTGGCCCAGTAGAGGTAAGTAATGGTTATAAATCTTGTCCTGAGGGTATGGAATCCCGGACTACATATTTTTTACTGATTTTGGAATGGCGCACGTGTCGGATGACGAGTATGTGGCACGTACTAATTTTTGGATTGGACTAGGTACTCTCCGCGGCAACTAATGAGTTGCATATTTAGTCAAAACCTTATGTTAAATTATGTTCTAAAGATTTGTGAAATATTTGGGCTATAAGCCGTGTTTGGGGCCTTGTGTCGATTTAGTTAGACCCTTTGAGGGCTTTTTACTGCTGTTTTCCTCACTATTTGTTGATGATTTCACTCAGCGTCATTGTGCATACTGCTTTATTCAAACTCATCATGATTTACACCACTTTGAGATTTAAACTGATGTTTTGGGGCGAGTACCCTGTTTTTACTGATTCGCCCGAGGGGCCTTTCGAGTGGTTCTGCTGAGTGTGGCCGAGGGCCGGAGTGATGGTGAGGTGCTGAGTGAGGCTGAGGGCCTGATTGTGAGGATATTTATGATATGAGACAGGCCGAGAGCCTGAGAGTGATTGATGCCATGATTTGGCTGTTTATTTAGCGCTTGGGCTGAAGAAGCCCCTCCGAAAACGGAGTCTGTACACACCCCCAGTGAAACAGGTACCTACTGAGTGCGAGTGTCGAGTGATGAGTGATTGGGAGGCATGAGTGACTGTGAGGTTCCGAGTGACTGATTATGAGTGACTGTGAGGCATGCCTGAGGGGCTGATTACGATACATGTTTTGCCCGAGGGGCTAATTATGATATATGTTTTGCCCGAGGGGCTGCTGATGATTTACTACTCACACTCTGAGATTATGAAATATGTTTTTCCCGAGGGGCCTCTATATGATTCATTTTGTTTTTATACTAAACCTTCCGATTGAAGTTGTTGAAAAATATACTCTCCTTAAGGGAATTTTCTGAAGATGACTTGCGACATGATGATTTCACATATTTATGTTATACTGTTGGAAAGAAATGTTGTACCTCATGTGATTTGATTGCATTAATTTTATGTGTTTCTTGCTGCTCAGACCTGATTTAGTTTCATTACTACTGAGTTGGCGTACTCACATTACTTCCTGCACCTTGTGTGTAGATTCAGGTGTTAGGGCAGGGTGAGCTGTCTATCTGTTCCAGAGATCCTCGGAGGTTTGCAAGGTGGCTGCGTGCGTCCACAGTCTTGCTCCCTCTCTAGTTTAATATTATTAATTTTATTTTAGTTGAGTTGTATATTTATGTAGATGCTCATGACCAATGACTCAGGGTTCTCGGGGGTTGTATTTAAATGTTCAGTATAGATTTATATGTTTTATAAATTTTTAAAGGAACTTTTATGGGTAATCGGTATAGTTAAAATGTAAAATGGAAGCTTATTATGATTCGAGTAGGGTTTTGGCTGGCCTATTTCCATGATAGGCGCCATCACGGCTGGCCTGGATTTGGGGTCGTGACAATTAACATTATGGACATCATACCATGAATATGAACTTCACTAGGACTCAAGGATTACACAGACTTTCTTAGAATAACTTTGTAAGGAAAGAACAACACTGACCACCTTAGTTGCTAGGAGTAGATTCATTATGAAATAGCGTATCGTTTATGTTCATTTCACTTTAGATTATGCCAAAAGAATGAAGGAAGAGCCTTAACATACCTTAACCAAGTTGAGTATACCTTCCAAGGAACTTTTCAAACAAGTCAACTCAATCTATCATATTATAAGGAGATTCAAAATCAGTGTTGAGCAAAGGCTAAGTCTGTAACTTAAGCTAGTAGCTCGTTTACGTTAATTCAGGCAGCATCTCCCCTGTAACAAGGCCCTCCTCCAATACCATATACCAACAACACCAAGAACAAAACAATAACAACATATATACATTATTTCCCAACCTTATCTCCACCACAATATATCACAAAATAGCCTACACATCCAAATCACTTCATACATGAAACGACAACAAAAGTATTGTCAAACAACCTTAGCAAAAATAACGACGAACAACCAGCCCAACATTCTGTCATTATGTGCTGTTTTCCCACACCTTTTATCCTCCAAAACTCCATAAAACATCAGCACTAGAGGCCAACACGAAACAGCCCACAAACAATCCACTACAAGTCAAATAACTCGAACTCACGGCTTCCGATCACCGTCCCATGAGTTCTAACTATTAGGAAACACATTTATAAACATTCCTTGATATTTAAACACTTAAATACATATATTAGACGTTTCTTAACTATAAATTACCTTCCAAAACTCTAACTACAAATAAAAAAGAGAGGCGGTATAATGACACTTACGTCGTAGGGATCGTTATGATGTTATCGCTTCTCGATTTCATGCCCGGGATGATAATCTTCTTTGAAACCAAAGAAGAGAGCTTAAGGATATGTTTATGGGTGTTCTCTGGTCGTGTTATACTGAAAAATAAAGAGAAAGCCGACCTAAGACTTATATATATCAACTTTGGAAAAGTCAAAGAGGTGCTAGCTTGGCACCCTAGCATTGGCCCATCTTCCCACACTTATATCTTTTTATCCGGATGTCGTATGAACGAACGGTTAAGAGCGTTAGAAAATAAATTCCAAGAAATTTAATTTTGTATATAATATGTCCCAATAATACCTCAAATAACACACGAAATGTATTACTCAAAAAGCTTTAGTGACCCACCTACTTGTCACTTATGATGTCTGCGCACTCTCGCGAAACTGCAAATATCTCTCTACTCCTATGTCATATCGATGAACGGTTTAATGAGATAAAAACTAGACTCATAGATATTCAATTTGATTAGTAGATCATCCAATAATTCCAATAATATTGGGATAAAAATTCAGTTACATTTGACTTAAGTTTCAGTACATTATGAATGTAATTTGTGAAGACCTTTGCCAACTTTTGTTCCACAACTTGCTTGACTTCCAAACGTAGCACACGACTATCATACGACAAAAATAACTCATAGAATAACCTCCTTATCATTTAATGAACCATAGTCTCACCCTAAAGTACATGTTATAACATTCCAAACTCGTCTACTTTCGACAAAACTTATTTTCTACAATGGTTTAGCTTGTAAGCTTTCTAACCCTCTTGGTACTCATTATTCATGATCGTAAATATTTGTAACCTCAAAGGTAACATGATTAACTTACTTTATGTACTTTCAAAGACTATTTCATTTCTAAGCTTAAATCAATTGACTTACGACGTACTCTCACTTACAAAATTATGGGGTGTAACATTATTCCCTCCTTTGGAAAATTCGTCTTCGAATGTTGACTAATGCACTTATCTTTGTATTAAACAATAGCTTTTATGAATACTTTAATATTTTCTTTACCATATAGGGAGTTGTTCGATGAATAGATCCAAAGGTTAGGGTATTCCCCCCTTAAGGTTTCTTTCTCACACCACGACTTGTGGTCGAAATTCATCCAATCTCGTAATTATTTCTTCCTTATTTCATGCAGTTGTACAATTTTGACCTTGTATGTCTGACTATGCGACTCTTTTCTCCTTTTCTTCCAGCTTTTAGACAATCTCTAGGCCTCTCTTTTGGAACATATACAGAACTCCACAAGCTATCCCTCTAGGAATCTATAGGTGTACTGAAGTTTTTCACTCGGTAATTTGTCGAACTTACAACTATTGATATATCTTGTTTCATGGCCTCAGATATCTATGCTTATGGCTTTACCACAAATAGGTGGTCATATTGTACTACAACTCTTACTTCAGTTTATTATTGTCGAGACCTGCCACCCAACTCCAAGTTACTCTCTCACTGCTTATCCTATATGTATAAATCTAAGTCATTTAATGCTTCCTTATTACTGTTCATCTTAATAATGACAGCCTAATCTCATCTCATACGTTGTAACTTTCATTTGTCTATTGTTGATTCACCTTAATGTTGATCTATAATCTACCATTGATAACTCGAAACCTCTTATGTAATATATCGTCATTAGGGCTCACGTCTCATCGGGGAATATCTAAAGTGATTTTCCTGATCCACTTAGAGACGATACTATACTCCAATAACTGTATTTCATAGCATCCCAATGTGATTCATCCTATGGGGGTATTCAAATCCGGTGCAGTTCATGAAATCCTTGTTCTCAAAATCATTACTCAATCAAAGGCCTAAATGTCATCCTTTTATCATTTATCATAGTTACACCCTTACTTTACTACCAGGGTAGCATTCCATTTCTTCTAAATGCTCCTAGTTTTAAACTCCTTTGAGTTCACTCATGCTATACTGAGCTTTTTATAACTTTTTGGAAACCATCAGCTCTCTTGTTGTAATGGGTTTAATCCCGAGGACTTACCTATTCTCGTCACCTTCTCACTCATCTTTTCTTATCCTTACTCTTGTCTAGCTAAAAAATTATTTTTGTACCATACTTTAGCTTGCGATCTACGCATATCTATGTATACTACTCTTACCTTTCCTTTTAACATGCTATCACCATAGATTTCCTTTCATGCCTTCTCGGTTGTCTTTAAATGTAAGCAATTACTTTTCATGGTCGTTCTGCCACTTGTTGCATGGATACTTGGCTTATCTTAGTTCCAATGAATAGTGGAGTTCCCTGTATCTCATATGATCTCAATTATCAACTCTTGATTTTTTTTTATTCTTCATATTCATTAGCCACGATAGGCGCCACTTTCTTATGGAGTGCATACAACATTATAGTGAGACTGCTGTTACAAGACCATTTCTTATTTAGGTCACTACGCTTATGCTAAAGCCTACTTCCTTATTTCCTCAGCTAGTCTTTCATTGCAGTGCTTAGGGAAGAACTTCTGACTCTTGTAAAGCTGCGAGCTTATTACATTGTATACCTCACGGTATTTCTGATGTTCTTACTCCCCTATCATTATCCTTAGTTACTTACCTCCATGCCCTTGTGCTCGTATGGTTGCCTCTGAATTGAAATTTTAGTTGTCTCCCTAGTGGAACTCTCTTTTATTTCCGTAACACTTATATTGTACCTTCTACTACCCCAACTCCTATCTGAATATTTCTCGAGGATAACGATGTCGTATTTGAGAAACTGAATTCCTATGTTGGGTTTCACTATGTTTATCTTGCATGATCTACCAATTTGTATGTATCCTCCTATCCATCCATGACTAGGCTCTTCCTGAATCAACTACAGACTACCCATTGGTCCACTCTCATGTCTGTATTTTATGTAACGCATCTTGGGTTATGTCCTTTTTCTTAACTTACCTCTCGTACGAGATCCTTATATATCAAGTGTTCATTCCCACTTATTTATCAATATCATCGAGCGAGAAACCCTTATTGATTTTCCCCGGTGTCATGCTTGCATCATGTTCTGGAGTCATATTATATCTGTAGGATCTGAATAAATGCAATATCGTTCCTTTCACCTTTTTACCGCATTCTTCTTTTACCATCCAATAGTTACCTCTTCATCTTTGGCATTTTTTTTTCACATCTTCACTGCATATTACTCACTTTGCGGTAGCCTTCTACACCATGGATAATTGAATTTCTTATGCACAAGAGTGACACCTGGTGTAACTGGTACATTTAGTCCCTTAAGCTTAACTCTGCTCATACTGCTTGCTTTAGGGAAGCGTCTTCGTGAATAACCTTTAAAGGTTATTCTTGTATTGTTCATTCTAATATTGTCGAAACACGATCTTTGAAACAATGCCAACTATTACCAATTCCTTTGATCCCTAATTCATGTTCGATTTTTTTTCTTGTTTACTATCCCATACTAATTTATATTACTCGGGGGTATAACTTTTCGTTCTAGTAATCACGATGGACTCAGCAATTGATTTCTCGAAATGAGGATATGACTTTAGGGCTTATACTTTTATTGTCTCAAGGCATGTCTCCTCTTGTATTTTCTTTCAGCTGACTATAGACTATGTCATCCTATCATATTTTGATTTACCGTTATCACCCATTTATTACATCTTACTCATAATGTTTCATTAACTCTCTTCATATTATCCTGCTAATATTTCTGTCTGTCACCTTATTATGAAGACTTCAACAAAACGTTCCTTAACTTTTAGATCCCCTTGCTTTATCTCACAGGTTCTTTGGGACGCCTAACATTCTCTCTCTCTCTCTCTCTCTCTCTCTCTCTATCTCTTTACTAGGGACGGGAGTCATACTAAGGTAAATATTTAACCCTTCTACGATTCCACTGCCTATCTTCTGAAATTTCTGAACATTCTAGTATTCATATATGATTGTTCTATTATAGAGTGCACCATCTGGATGTCTCGCAAGGAGATCTATTACAATGTCCTACACTACCCTTCAAAAATGTTAAATAATGATAACAATCCATCCACAATTTTGGGTTACTCTAACCCCAGCTGGATCCTGATATCCTATCTTTCTCTTGAATTATGTCAGCGAGCAGCCACATGGCATAATTGAGATGGGTATGGACAATTGTAGATATCTCTGTTACTGTTGGAAGTAACTCAAATGCTTATATTTCTCTGCCTGAATTATAAATACTGATAATCATTATTAACTAGGTAACTTGTACCGTGCTTCACCTTGCTCCTTTCACTTATTAAAACTTGTATCTACCTTCTGATTCTCTCGTTATTTTTTTTTTTTACCATATGGGTGGATAGATATACATTCCTTACGGCTCCTTACCAAGAAGCTTAAACATATTAGTATACACATAATCTCCTAAAGACCTCACATTTACTCATCATAAGCATGTTGAAAAATCGAGTTCCTCTGTCTCAACTCTTCCACAGCCACATTCAGTCTCTTACCAACTGTCTATTTGGATGAGGTATCTTTGTATTACGAATAAAGTACAATTTAGAAGTTTGAATTCTTACGACTGATCTCTACCACATGATCTAGAGTAAGGAGAAAGAGTGACAATCCTAAATGCCTTGTAGCCTCCTGCTTATAAGTGTGGTGCACAACATACCCATAAACAAGACTCTACTAGACACGGCTTGTAGAGGTCCCTAGGACAGAACTGCTCTGATAACACTTCTGTCACGACCCAACCTATGGGCCGCGACGGGGACCCGGTACCTTACTCAACCGAGTACCAACATAATATATCTTTATTATCATACTATCATGGGTAAATGGTCCAAAAGGGTCGTCATGAGATAACAAGAATAAAATATAAGTGCATACTAGACACAGGATGACCCAACATTATATAGAAACTTACACATGTGACATACGGGCCTATAAGGCTGACATGATCATTTTTAAACTTAAAACATAGGCCGACAAGGCCATACAAGTATCCATATACCTAACATCTGTCTACAAGCCTCTAAGACTAAATAAATGTCATATAGGTCGGGACAGGGCCCCGCCATACCAGTCAATACATATCCCAATCATACTGACCAAATAGGCAACTCTGGAGCAAGTGGAGTGCAGCAACACCTTCCGCTGCTGATAGACTACTAGGAGCACTGTTAACAGGTCTATCGGGACCTGCGGGCATGAAACGCAGCATCCCCAGGCAAAAGGGACGTCATTACGAATAAAGTACTGAGTATGTTTAGTCGAAAAGCATAAATAAGAACAGTAATGTAATGAGAGATATAGGAGATACAACATGTAGCATCCGAGTGCCTCTAAGAGATAGTGACATGAAATTCTTGATACATATATATACATAATATTTTAAAAACATCCGCCTTTGTGGGTATCATCATCATCATATCGTACCCGGCCTCAAAGAGGACTCGGTAAAAATGTACCCGGCCACATGGAGCTCGGTAAAACCCAACTTATCAGTGGTTGCACAATAGCTGTCGTACCCGGCCGACTATAGCACGGCTCGGTAGAGTAAAATAGATACTATATATAATGCATGCTAGACTCCTAGAATCACACTCTAAACCTTTTGGAGTGACGTAAGGTAGTTGCACCTTCTATTAACATTATGGACATCATACCATGAATATGAACTTCACTAGGAATAAAGGATTATACATACTTTCGTATAATAGCTTTGTAAGGAAATAACAACGCCGACCACCTTAGTTGCTAGGAGTAGATTAATTATGAAATGGCGTATCGTTTATGTTCGTTTCAACTTTAGATCATGCCAAAAGAATGAAGGAAGAGCCTTAACATACCTTAATCAAGTTGAATCCTTAATACCTTCCAAGAAACTCTTCAAAAAATTCAACTCAATCTATCATATTATAAGGAGATTCAAAATCAATGTTGAGCAAAGGCTAAGTCTATAACTTAAGCTAGTAGCTCGTTTACGTAAATTCGGGCAGCATCTCCCCTGTAACAAGGCCCTCCTCCAATACCATATACTAATAACACCAAGAAAAAAAAAATAACAACATGTATGCATTATTTCCCAACCTTATCTCCACCACAATATATCACAGAATTGCCTACACACCCTAATCACTTCATACATGAAACGACAACAAAAGTAGTGTCAAACAACCTTAAAAAAAATAACGACGAACAACCAGACCAAAATTCCGTCATTATGTGTTGTTTTACCACACCTTTTATCCTCCAAAACTCCATAAAACATTGGCACAAGAGGCCAACACGAAACAGCCTACAAACAGGCCACTACAAGTCAAATAACTCGAACTCACGGCTTCCGATCACCGTCCCGTGAGTTCTAACTATTAGGAAACACAGTTATCAAAATTTTTTGATATTTAAACACTTAAATACATATATTAGATGTTTCGTAACTATGAATTACCTTCCGAAACTCTAACTACAAAGAAAAAAGAGAGGCGGTATAATGACACTTACGTCGTCAGGATCGTTTTGATGTTATCACTTCTCGATTTTATACCCGGGATGATAATCTTCTTTGAAACCCTAGAAGAGAGCTTAAGGATATGTTTATGGGTGTTCTCTGGTCGTGTTATACTGAAAAATGAAGAGAAAGCTGACCTAAGACTTATATATATCAACTTTGGAAAAGTCAAAGAGGTGCTAGCTTGGCACCCTAGCATTGGCCCATCTTCCGGCGCTTATATCTTGTTATCCTGATGTTGTTGAACGAACGGTTAAGAGCGTTGAAAACTAAATTCCAAGACATTCAATTTGGTATATAATATATTCCAATAAGACTTCATATAACACACTAAATGTATTTCTCAAAAAGCTTTAGTGACCCACCTACTTGTCACTTGTGATGTCTGCGCAGTCTCGCAAAACTACAAATATCTCTCTACTCCTATGTCATATCGATGAACGGTTTAATGAGTGGGAAACTAGAATCACAGGTTTAATTTGGTTAGTAGATCCTCCAATAATTCCTAGAATATTGGGATAAAAACTCAGTTACATTTGACCTAATTTTCAGCACATTATGAATATAATTTGTGAAGACCTTTGCCAACTTTTGTTCCACAACTTGCTTGACTTCAAAACGTAGCACACGACTATCATACGACAAAAATAATTCATAGAATAACCTCCTTATCATGTAATGAACCATAGTCTTACCCTAAGTACATGTTATAACATTCCAAACTCGTCTACTTTCGATGAAACTTATTTTCTACAATTCGTTTAGCTTCTAAGCTTTCAGACCCTCTTGGTACTCATTATTCATGATCATAAATATTTGTAACCTCCAAGGTAACATGATTAATTAATTTATGTACTTTCAAAGACGATCTCATTTCTAAGCTTAAATCAATTGACTTACAATGTACTCTCACGTACGAAATTATGGGGTGTAACAGAATGTGTCGATATCTTCCCAGATATTTTCTCGAATTTAGGAAATGTATTGTGACATGTTGTCCCTTTCAGTTTTGCCGGTTTTCATAGATTCTTCCTTTTTCTTTTTGCAGACTCTTGGAACAGAACATAGGACCGTGAATTCCGTCAGCAAGGATGAATTTTATCGATCACGTTACACCATATCCACACCTTGAGATTATTATCAACAAGAAGAATATGTGCACTCAAGTTCTCGCTTTAAAATTGCATCCTCCGGTGATAGGTGATTTCGCGCTCGCTAGGAAGATGTTTAACGCGTCCCTTGAACTTGCAGAATGGTCGACTAGAGAGATGAAGGATGTATTAGACATATTTTCGGACAAAGCAACCAACATGAAGGTCTTACTTTTGAAGTCATCCACCCATCAGAAGGTCGTGTCTGCTAGTCCTCCTCATCGTTATCAAGATGGACGTCTCACCACTTTGAGTGTTCCTCCTTCTGGATTTTGTGAAGTTCGCTATACGTCCAAATATTGGGAGTCCAAACTGGATGATCAAAACATCATATCTCCCTCATTTTAAGTCCAAACTGGATGATCAAAAGGCTTTCTTTGGTGTAATTTTGCAAGGATCATGTTGGGATTATCAAACATGAGTTTTTAGATCATCTAGGATATGATCCGGGATGGGATGGCTGTTGTGTATTTGCTTGTTTGAGAATTTAGTTACTTTTCTCACAAGGTTTTGGAGCTCAGAAAGGCGATTATTGAGGGAGTTTTCATCCAGTTTATTCGGGTAAGTAAGCCTAACTCGAATTTATGATTATAACATGAATATATCATTGATTTTAGCTCTAAATCAAGGATTCTTAAAGAAGAAAAGAGGGTTTTGGTTTGAAGGATAAGAAAGTGCATTTTGGGGGTTTTGGCAAAAATTTTCTAAAGTGAAAACTGAAGATTTGAACTCCGATTTGGAGTCGGTTTATGGATGAAACTTGTATATTTGGACTTGTATTCAAATGGGTTGTCGGAATTTGTGAGTTTTGTCAGATTGCATGGTGCGGGCCTATTTTGACCTTTTTGGTTGACTTTGAGTATTTGATTAAAGATTCAGCATTTATCATTTGGGTTTAACTCCAATGATAATATTTTATATTTTTGAGTTGCTTTTGGCTATTTTTGAGCCGTTTGGAAGTCAGTTCGTGCGAGATGGCACTTCTAGTGTATCGATTTGGTTTGTTTAAGGTAAGTGATTTGCCTAGCTTTGGTTGAGGGAGTTTTTCCTACTATGTGATATTATTTGCTACATGCAGGGGTGATGTATATATGAGGTGACGAGTGTATATGCATGTGCCATGAGTATTCATGCTTGGGGTAGGTTCTAGCTTTGGTGGCATGTTTTTTCCTAATTCATAAATTAACAGACTTCATGAGTACTATAAACATGCTAGAGGAACGTTGAGGCTATTGGTACCTTATCTTGAATATTGTGAACAAATTTTGAGACTTATGCTATATTTGCCTTGGGGATATATACATGTACGCTATGAATACAAATCTGAATTTTAACTTGTAACATGCCTTGATTGCGACATTGTCACGACCCAAATCTCCCTCCATAAGACGTCATGACAGCACCCAGTCTCTACGACTAGGTAAGCCTAGCAATTACGGAATAATTGAAATAAAATCACAATTTAACAACTAAACTTCAACAGATAACTACATAACTGAAAATGTCGCTCGACATGTACAAGTAATCCAACACTCGAGTATACACCCCAAAAACCGATAGTCACAAGTCACAAGCTCTAAGGAATGGTTGTAAGTATCTCTTTACATCCGTATCTAGAAAAATAAAGAAGAAACAACACAAAAGGGATAGAGGGGGAACTCCGAGGTCTGCAGACGCTGGCAGATATACCGTGAAATATCCGAAGCAGCAATAATTATGCTCAACTAATAGCGGAGCTGGTAGTTGGTACCTGGATCTGCACACAAAACATGTTTAGAAGAGTAGCATGAGTACACCAGAACGGTACCCAGTCAGTGCCAAGCCTAACCTCTGTAGAGTAGTGATGAGGTCAGGTCAGGGCCCTACTGGGATAAAATAATAATACAGAAGATATAACAATTTGATGAAAGACTGAGAATTTAACAAAGAGAATTCACAAAAAAGTAACAGCATAGCACATGAAGGTAAACAACAGGGGCACTCCTGAGATACCGTCTCGCAGTCACAAAAGTAAATACTCAACAAGGGATCTCCTGAGGTACCGCCTCGTAGTCCCAGAAAATAAATATGCAAGGGGATCTTCGAGGTACCGCCTCATAGTCCCAAAAGTAAATGTGCAGGGGAATCTCCCAAGGTACCGCCTCGTAGTCCCAAAAGTAAATATGCAGGGGGATCTCCCGAGGTACTGCCTAACAGTCCCAAAAGTAACACACAACTCGAAATCAATGAAAAACACAATTAACAGCAAGAATCATACAGTTTATGACTAATATAAATCAAGGAAAAGCAAGAATTCAACTAAATATGCTGCACAGATTTCAAGTAAGCATTTAAGACATGTGATATTAGGGTCAATCACCACACTACCTCTATCATACATACGACATTACACGAAGCGAGGGTGCATGGTCAACACACACCTAAAGCGCCTACGTTCCGCTTGCAGCCAATACAACCACAACCTAACTTGCACGAGATTCAACAACCGAAGCTACTGGTAGTCCCGAGGGGGCGACATCCTCCTATAATAGTTAGCTCACTTCCTCACCCGTACGACTCTCGATAGTAGAAGAGAAAAGGAACATATCCAATGAGTCTGATTGCAATGGTATAAGATATAAGCTTAAAGGAATAGATAGGCGCAAGGTAAACGACAGAACCATGTACTAACCGGACCGAAGGAAGAGGTCTCATGTACAATCTCTGGCCCATATGTCACTTAGTCATCTCTGCCTCGCTGCGAGTCAGCACCTCCGAAAGAAACGGAGGACTTCATTCAGTGACCCCGCGATCGCCCTCTGAACGATCAGAATAAGGTAAAGCTTGAAGATAAGTTTTGTACTCAATTGTAAACAGGATAACTACACATTTTGGGATGATTCATTTAAGATATAATAGGTTATTGTTCATTAAAACCCATATTTTTCAACAATTAGCACGTGTACGCATTCGTCACCTCGCGTCACTCCACTCATATATCACAGAATTTCCACAAACAGTATCAAATACTAAGGGGATTTCCTCCACATAAGATTAGGCACGCCACTTACCTCAAACCAAGATCAATCAATAAGTAAGAATGCGTTTTCCTCGATTTTCCGACTCCGGAAGGGCCAAATCAAGACAAAAGCAATTAGATACCATAAATATAACTATAAGAAACTAGTCTAATTAATGAAATCAAGACTTTAGCAAGAAATTAGAAATTCGCCCCAAACTGTCGACCGGGGCCCATGTCCGAAATCGGGTAAAAGTCACAAAATATGAACACTCATTCAACCACGAGTCTACCCATACCAAAATTACTCAAATACGACACCCAAAATCTCAATCAAAACCCCAAAATTCGGTTGAAGAACCTTCCCGCTTTTTCTCCAAATTTCTCAACCCAAAACCTTAATTAAATGATAAAATTAATGATAGATTAGTGGTATATGACCAAAAACGAGTTAAGAATCATCAACCAATCGTTGCCTCTAAAAATCCCACAAAATCTCGCCTAAATTTGAGCTCTCTAACTCAAGTTATGATAAAAATGGCAAAACCCTTGATTTGAAATATAACCTGTTGCCCAGATAAATCCTTTTTTCGCAAATGCGGAATGTGCCTGGCGTTCGCGAAGCACAAAAACCAACTGACCAAAATTCGCTCTTACGTGAATGCGAGGTATCTATCGCGAACGTGAAACTTCCACTGTCTGACCTTTCGCGAACGCGGGACCCTCATCGTGAACGTGTAGGCCAAATGCCTGGTGACTCATTAGACCAACTCCTCTTATGTGAACACGATGTCCCTATCGCGAACGCGTAAACCTAATAGCCCAAAACTTCGCGAACGCGACTCCCAGATATCTTACGCGAACGTGAGACCTCTCTCGAGAAGATGAAGGAAACCAGCAGCAGAAGCACATGATTTTCTGCAATTCCAACAAGTCCAATTCTATCTCGTTAACCACTCGGAATCCACCCTAGTACCCCCCCCCCTCCTCCCTGGGACCTCAATCAAACATACAGACAAGCCCTAAAACATCATAAGAACTTAATTGAGCCTTGAAATCATATCAAACAACGCTAAAAACACGAATCACACTCTAATTCAAACTTAATGAACTTTGAAACTTCAAACTTCTACAAACGATGCTGAAACCTACCAAAACACGTCCGATTGACCCCAAATTTTGTACACAAGTCATATTTTGACATCGAAGACCTACTCCAACTTCCGGAATCAGAATCCAATGCTGATATCAAAAAGTCCACTCCCGATCAAACTTCCCAAAAATTCAACTTTCGTCATTTCAAGCCTAATTCAGCTACGGACTTCCAAATCACAATCCGGACACGCTCCTAAGTCTAAAATCACCCAACGGAGCTAATGGAAATGATGAAACTCCATTCCGGATTCATCTTCACACAGTTCCAACTATGGTCAAATTCCTAGAACTTAAGCTTCCATTTTAGGGACTAAGTGTCACATCTCGCTCCAAAACCAAAATAAATCCTCTCGGCAAGTCACATAAGCATAAAATGATACAAGGGAAGTAGTAAATAAGGGATCGGGGCTAATACTCTCAAAACGATCGGCCGGGTCGTTACATCCTCCCCCTCTTAAAACAATCGCTCGTCCTCAAACGAGTATAGAAACATACCTGAAGTGGTGAAAAGATGAGGATAACAGTTGTGCATATCATGCTCGGTTGACCCCTCCACTGAATCTTCATGGAAGAAATGTTCTTTGACCTCAACTTTTGAATCTGCCTATCCAAAATGGCCATCGGCTCCTCAACATAAGGTAAATACTTGTCCAACTGGACTGAGCTTTAATCCAACATATAAGATGGATCGCCATGATACTTCCGGAGCATGGAAACATGGAACACTAGATGAACTGCAGAGAGGCTAGGTGGTAGTGTAAGTTTGTAAGCCACGTCTCAAACCCTCTCAAGAATTTCAAAAGTATTGATATACATAGGGCCTGCCCTTATTTCCGAACCTCATAACACCCTTCATGGGAGAAATCCAGAGCAAGACCCGCTTCCCAACCATGAATGCAACATCGGAAACCCTCCCATCCGCATAACTCTTCTGTCTGGACTGGGCTGTACGAAGTCGATCCTGAATCACCTTAACCTTCTCCAAATCATCCTGAACCAAGTCTGTAACCAATAGCCTAGCGTCGCCCAGCTCGAACCAACCTACTGGAGACCGAAACCGCCTACCATATAGATTCTCGTACGGTGCCATATGAAGACTTGGCGGATAACTATTATTGTAGGCGAACTTTGCAAGTGGCAAGAACTGATCCCAAGAACCCCAAAACTCCATCACATATGCACGGAGCATATCCTCCAATATTTGAATAGTGCGCCTGGACTGTCCGCCCGTATGAGGGTGAAATGATGTGCTCAACTCAACCCGAGTACCTAACTTATGTTGTACAGCCCTCCAGAATGTGATGTAAGATGCATACCCTGATCAGAGATGACAGATACTGCCACGTTGTGAAGCCTGACAATCTCGCAGATATAAACTCGAGCCAGCTGCTCGGAATAAGTTTTCATCACAGGAATGAAATGAGCCGACTTGGTCAACCTATCCACAATCACCCAGACTACATCTAACTTCCGTGGAGTTCGTGGAATCCCAACAATGATATCCATAGTGATCTGCCCCCATTTCCACTCCAGAATCTCTAGCTTCTGAAGCAATCCACCTGGCCACTGATGCTCATACTTCCCTTACTGGAAATTTAGACATCGAGTCACATACTTTACTATGTCCTTCTTCATTCTCCTCCATCAATAATGTTGTCTCAAGTCCTCATACATCTTCGCGGCACTTGGATGAATGGAGTACCACGAACTGTGAGCCTCCTGGAGAATCAACTCACGTAAACCATCTACATTAGGCACACATATCATGTTCTGCATCCTCAAAGCACCATCATCTCCAATAGTGACCTCCTTAGCATCACCGTGATGAACTATTTCCTGACGCTCCCTGATATGATCATAAAGAGAAGACTAAGAGCCCACAAAATCCCACACTCGACTCGACTAAGAAATATCCAATCTGAAAAACTAGTTGGCTAAGGCCTGAACGTCCAACACCAATGGCCTCTCAGCTACTGCTAGAAATGCTAAGCTCCCTAAACTCACCGCCCCGCGACTCAAGGCATCGGCCACCACATTGGCCTTCCCATGATGGTATAGAATAGTGATATCATAATGTTTAAGCAGCTCCAACCACCTCCACTGATGCAAGTTAAGATCCTTTTGTTTGAATAGATGTTGCAAACTCCGGTGATCGATATAGATCTCACAAGGAACACCATACAAATAGTGCCTCCAAATCTTCAAATCATGAACCATAGCTGCTAACTCAAGGTCGTGGACAAGATAGTACTTTTCATGCACCTTCTGCTGTCTAGACTCATAGAAAATCACCCTACCATCCTGCATCAACACTGCGCCAAGACTAAGACGCGATTTATCATAATATACAGTATAAGACCCCAAACCTGAAGGCAATACCAATATTGGGGTCGTATTTAAAGTTGTCTTGAGATTTTGAAAGCTCTCCTCACACTCCTCTGTCCACTTGAACAGAGCACCCTTGTGGGTCAGCCTAGTCATATGTGCTGCAATAGATGAGAAACCCTCCACAAGTTGACGGTAATACCCTACCAAACCAAGAAAACTTCGGATCTCCATCGCTGATGACTGTCTATGCCAACTCTGCACTGCCTCAACCTTCTTCAGATCCATCTTGATCCCATCACTCGAAACTGCATGACCCAAAAATGCCACTGAGTCTAGCCAAAACTCACACTTGAAAATTTTGCATATAACTTCTTTTCTCTCAAGGTCTAGAGCACAGTCCTCAGGTGATGCTCATGATCCTCCCGACTCCGAGAGTAGATCAGAATGTCGTCAATAAACACAATGATGAAAGAGTCAAGATAGGGCCAGAACACATTGTGCAACAAGTGCATGAATGTTGCAGGGGCATTTTTCAGTCTAAATGACATCACAAGGATCTCATAGTGACTGTACCCAGTCCTAAAAGTAGTCTTCAGGATATCTAGCTCCCGAATCTTTAACTGATGATAGCCTAAACATAAGTCAATCTTGGAAAACACCATGTCACCCTATAATTGATCAAATAGGACATCAATACGAAGCAATGGATACCTGTTCTTCACTGTAAATTTGTTCAACTGGCGATAATCATTGCACATATGCATAGAACCATCCTTCTTCTTCACAAACAAGACTGGAGCACCCCAAGGTGACACACTGGGCCAAATGAAGCCCTTATTAAGCAACTCATGTAACTGCTTCCTCAACTCCTTCAACTCAAGAGGATCCATACGATATGGAGGAATAGAGATGGGCTGAGTGCCCGGCAAAAAATCAATACCAAAGTCGATATCCCTGTCGGGCGGCATGCCCGGAAGATCAGCTGGAAATATATCTGGGAAATCCCTCACTACTGGAACTGACTGAACTGTAGGGTTATCAATACTGACATCTCTCACATAAGCTAGATACGCGTCACATGCCTTCTCAACCATTCGGTGAGCCTTCAATAAGAAATAACTCTGCTGGGAGTATAATCTAAGGTACATCTCCACTCTAGCCGTAGTAATCCTTGCATAGCCAATGTACGGTCTTAGTGTGATAATCAAGAATAGCATAATGGGGCGACAACTAGTCCATGCCCAAAATAATATCAAAATCTACCATACTGAGCAATAATAAATCGGCTCTGGTCTCAAACCCACTAAGAACAACCAAACACGACCGATACCCACGGTCAACAACAATAGAATCTCCCACAGGTGTAGAAACATAAACAGGAGAACTCAAAGAATCACGGGGTACTCCCAAATACGGAGCAAAATAAGGGGACACATATGAATAAGTGGATCCTGGATCAAATAAGATCGACACATCTCTATGACAGACCAGAACAATAGTTGTAATGACAAAGTCGGATGCAACTGCCTTTGTACTAGTAGGAAGGGCATAATATCTATCATGGCCTCCTCATCTATGGCAACCTTTACCTGCCTGACCTCCACCTCGAGCTGGATGAACAGGTGGAGTGGTAGCTGGTCTTGTAATCATAGCCGGAGGACCCGGTGGAGCACGCGGTGCCTGAGTAGTTTGTGGAGGTGCACCCCTCCTAAGTCTAGGGAAATCCCTTACCATATGGTGAGTGTCACCACACTCAAAACAAGCTCTCAGAGGGCGTGGATGTTGTGGCTGGCCCAGGCCAGGTTGGCTGGACTAACCACTGAAAGCACCCCGTGCAGGAGGTACACTAGACAATGGAGGTGCATAATAAGGGTCTTAGGGCCTCAGAGGGGCCAGAATACCGCTAACGGCCGGAATTTATGAATTAACAGGGAAACTCACATATCCCCTACCATGATGAGCTACCGCTGGGTCACGAGTACCACTATAAGTTCCAAACTCTCGAGACCTCTTGGCCTCGGTCTCCTCTCTCTCTCTCGAGTCAGCATACCCTCCAATCTCCTAGCAATTCCCATAACCTGCTGGTATGCAATATCCATCTCCAACTCTCGGGCATGTTATGTTTGATGCTAGGGTTGAGCCCCTCGATAAATTGACGGACCCACTCTCGAGCCGTAGCAACCAAGATTGGTTCATGCCTAGCCAAATCACTGAAGCGAACTGCATACACTGACACCATCATAGAAACCTGACACAACTGCTAAAACTCCACATGTCATGCATCTCTAAGACTCTGGGGAACATACTTCCTCAAGAACATATCCGATAATTGAGTCCAAGTGAGTGAAGCTGCCTCGACTGGACTACCCAACCCATAAGCACACCACCACTGATAGGCCATTCCTCTAAGCTAGAACGAAGTGAAAGAAACCCCATTCGACTCTGTTGCACCCATAGTACGGAGGATATGGTGACACTCCTCAATCTTCAGATGTGGCAGGAGAAAGTGGAATCAACCCTACCTGAGCTAGAGTACTGAACATGCTCAAGAATTGTGCAAGGGTATCCTGAAGAGATGTTGCAGTAACAGGCGTCTAAGGAACATGTGATCCGACTCGAGATAATGGTGGCTTCTCTATAGCAGCTCGTGCGAGTGCTCTGGCTTCACCATGTGGACGTCTTCGACCTCTACCCGTACCCCGGACTCTTGCGGCTATAGTAGGGGGCGCGGGTGCCTAGTCATCTGATCCGCCTGTACGTGTCCTCACCATCTGTGAGAAAATACAAGACAGAAGTTTAGAATTCTAAAGTCAACAATTTCGCACGACAAGGAATCAAAGAAATGAAATTTTTCTAATAGTTCCATAGCCCTCCGAAGATAAGTACAGACGTCTCCGTACCGATCCACGAGACTCTACTAAACCTACTTGTGACTCATAACACCTATGAACCTAGAGATCTAATACCAATTTGTCACGACCCAAGTCTCCACCGTAAGACGTCGTGACGGCACCTAGTCTCTACGACTAGGTAACCCTAGCAATTGCAGAATAAATGAAATAAAAGCAGAATTTAACAATTAAACTTCAATAGATAACTATATAACTAAAAATGTTGCTTGGTATGTACAAGTAATTCAAAATTCGAGTATACACAATTCCCAAAACTCGGTAGTCACAAGTCACAAGCTCTAAAAAACGGTTTTAAGTATCTCTATACATCCGTATCTAGAAAAATAAAGAAGAAACAACATAAAGAGGATAGAGGGGGGACTCTGAGGTCTGCGGACACTGGCAGATGTACCTTGAAGTCTCTGAAGCAGCAACAAGTATGCTCAACTAATAGCGGGGCTAGTAGGTGGCACCTACATCTGCACACAAAACATGTGCAGAAGAGTAGCATGAGTACACCACAACGGTACCCAGCAAGTGCCAAACCTAACCTCAGTAGAGTAGTGACGAGATCAGTTCAGGGCCTTACTGGATACAACAATAAGACAGAAGATATAACAATATGATGAAAGACTGAGAATTCAACAAATAGAATTTACATAAAAGTATCAACACAACACATGGAGGTAAACAACAGGGGAGCTCCCGAGATACCTTCTCATAGTTGCAAAAGTAAATAATCAATAGAGGATCTCCCGAGGTACCGCCTCGTAGTCCTAAAAGTAAATGTGCAGGAAGATATCCTGAGGTACCGCCTCGTAGTCCCAAAAGTAAATATGCAGGGGGATCTCCCAAGGTACCACCTCGTAGTCCCAAAAGTAAACACACAACTCAAAACCGATGGAAAACACAATTAACAGCCTACAGTTTAAAACTAATAAAAATCAAGATAAAGCAGGAATTCAATTAAACATGCTACACAGATTTCAAATAAGCATTTAAGACACATAGACATGTGATATTAAGCTAAGCAGGATAACTACATATGTTGGGATGACTCGTTTAAGATATAACAGGTTATTGTTCATTAAAACCCGAATTTTTCAACAATTAGCCCATGTACGCACTCGTCACCTCGCGTACATGGCACTCACATATCATAGAATTTCTATCAAAACCCCAAAATTCAGTTGAAGAACCTTCCCACTTTTTCTCCAAATTTCTCAACCCAAAATCTTAATTAAATGATAAAATTAACAATAGATTATTGGGATATAACCAAAAACGAATTAAGAATCATTACCCTATCGTTGCCTCTGAAAAGCCCTCAAATTCTCGCCTAAATCTGAGCTCTCTAACTCAAGTAATGATAAAAATGGCAAAACCCTTGATTTGAAATATAATTTGCTGCCCAGGTAAATTCTTCTTCGCGAACGCAGAATGTGCCTTGCATTCGCGAAGTACAAAAATCAACTAACCAAAATTCCCTCTTACGCGAATGGGAGGTCCGTATCGCGAACGCGAAGCTTCCACTGCCTGACCCTTCGTGAACGCGGGACCCTCATCATGAATGCGTATGCCTTATACCCTTAAACTTTGTGAACGTGAATGCAAAGAACAAAACTATGTTGGCCTCTGATAAGTAGGGATTTTGACTGCTTATTTACTCTCTTTTACTTATGTTTTGGCTCAAAAATGCTTAAAGATATTCCCGAGAACTAATAAAATGTGCTTTCTTGCAGGAATATTTGGAAATGAGCCAAAGAAATGAAAATCAACTCAAGAAGGACGAAAATTGGACATGGACCAAAACAAGGCAAAATGGACCAAAGTGCGGACCGCACAATACTGTGTGCGGCCGCAGACTCTGAAGAGCCACTATCAAAGTTCCTTCACAAATTGCGGACCGCACAAGTATTGTGCGGCTGCAGAAGACAAGAATCAGAGAGATGTATTTTGGGAGCCTGAAGAACTGCAGACCGCACTATTATTGTGCGTCCGCATAATGTTAAAGTGCGGCCGAACTCATAAATATGAGGTATGCATAAAATGCTTATGTCCAGCCCAAGATCAAGAGTGCGGCCGCACTCAAAACTGTGTGGTCCACACAATCAGAGGAAGTGCGACCGCATGCCAGATTTATGCGGCCGCAAAAAGCCACCCTGTCAAGTCTGCCTCAAAATGTGGACCGCACATAGAATTATGCAAACGCACAACTTCCGCATGGGTAATTTTGTCCGATAATTTTAGCTGGGTATAAATAGATCTTTTTGTCATTTTTAGAAAAGATTGAAGCACCTGATAATATAGAGCCATTTTTCTTTTACTGTTTTGGGTAACTTTGTAATAGATCATCATTTTAACATTTTATTTTCTTCTATTAATTATCTATTATGAGTTTAATCTTAGTTTCTTCTTTAATCTCTTCATTTTTTCCTATGAGTAGCTAAACCTTAGCTAGGGTTGTGACCCAATCCTAGTATGGGTACCTAATGGGTGATTTATTTAGGGCTTATTTATGATTGGGTATATGATATTTAGCCTAGTTCTTTCTTGAATTTAAGAATTGATGGTCGCAAACATTGATTCATTCCTAATTGACTTAGTTTTTACTTGAGAAAGAGAGACTAAGTCTAGGAAAACTTGGCTAACAAGAAATTTGGGTGAACTCAAGAAATTGATAGCCCCAATTAAAGGGTTGAATCTAGAGATAGTAAGACCTGACTTGAGCATCTATCACTTGTTTCGTGAAATACCCATTTGGACTTGAGAAAGTCAAGTTGGGCAAAATCACTCAAACTACCAAGAGGTATAGAGTGAATAATCGCCTGTTAATGCTATATTATATCCCGATCAACCAAACATGCCCTAAAGCTCTCAATCTGTTAGGTAGCCAACTAGGCGAAAGCCGCAACCCTAGATCTTTTATAACCTAAAAATCAACAATGCCAAAAACATTGTCTATTACCTTTACAATTACAAGCATAAGCATAAATATTAGAAGTAGAAAAGAAACAACCGAATATGTGGAAGTGAAATCTTGGCACGGCATACACTAGACTAGGTATATACATAATCCAACATAAAGCTCTCTGTGGAATCGACCCCGACTGTTGGGGGAGAAAACAGACCAACATCTCCGAGGATGCGCTAAGGTTGAATCTATTTCCCTTCTCCCTACAGGGAAAGTCATTGGATTAGTTAGAAAGACTGCCCAACCATTCCATCCATACATGGGATGAGTTGACAGAAAAATTCGTTGCCAAGTTCTTTTCTCCCGGGCATATGGCTATACTTCGGGTTGAGATTCTAGCGTTCAATCAAAACCCAATGAGCTTTTGCACGAGATTTGGGATAGATACCGTACCATGGTTAAAGAGTGCCCGAATAGTGATATGGCTGAGGCATGATCCAACAAACCTTCTACAGGGGGATCAACACTACAAATCAATGCGTGGTCAACCAACTTGCCAGTGGGAATTTCATGACAACGCCATATGCCGAAGCGTGTGAGATCTTGGATGAAATGGAGGATACTTCATCGGCATGGCAAAGTAGAGCTAATATTACTTAAGGTGATCCAAATGTGATTCACCTACACAAGGAATTGCATGATCATGGGTAAGCAATTGCTGAGTTGACGACCACAATGAATCAATTTTCCAAAGCTCAACTTAAGCAAGTTCAAGGTCCTAAGAAAGTGAATGCAATGGAAGGTGTGAATATGATGATGAACAAAAGACGGGAAAAAAGTCAACAAGTGCAAAACCATGCGGAACAATTTGTGCAAGATGATAGTGGGTTTGACCAAGGTGGTTCGTATAATGAGCAAGAAGAAGAAGTGTAATATATCAACAACTACAAAGGGCAAAGGAAAAATTCTCAAGGTCCGAATCAACAATAATGGTATTCTCAAGGAAACCAAGGAAATTGGAACAATCAAAACCACCAAGTCATAATACATAGTACGAAGCTAATTGAGACCTCAAGCCACCGAACGAGACGTTAATTCTCAAAATGACCGGTCGGGTCATTACATACTCTCCTCTTAAACAAACGTCCGTCCTCGAATGTTCCAAGAACCATTTCGAAGTCATCAAATCATTGAATCAACTTACCATACATACACTTACGGGTGATCCCACGTCATCCCAATCTACATAGACCCGACGACAACATCGCTGCTGAAAATTTCTCCTCCAACCCACACTAATAAATATTAGAACCAATTTTTTTCACCATCCGATCGTTTCACAAATACCCGGTTCCCACACTAACACACGGTATCAACCTCAACCGGCCGCAACAACTCATTCCTACACCCACATGGTACAACCACACAATGTGACACATCACACATATGCCTATAACATCAATTTTGGCCACAATAGCTGCCCATAATCAAATCCAACACCGGCAATTAACCTCATATTAGCAAAAACCTTGTTCCACACCTTCATAACACTGACAACGATTCAAGAAACATGAAGATCCCATAGCCATTCACTCAAATCAACAAGTCATATCTAATGCCACCTGGGCACACACCTCGCAAGCTAAAACTCAATAAGCACAACGTGAATATGATTGAATATGCAAAGAGAAATACGTGAGAGAACTATCAAAAAATCCCAACAGGCACAACTCCCTATCAGTACCATAATACGAACCAATTGTATAAGTGAGAGTCAAAACATATGAACAAACCACAAGGATCTCATCCTCATATAACACCATCGCGGCATGTATCCCGGTTCAAACATATCAAAACTACATAAAACGCGAGGATCCCATACTTAACTCTGAATCACAAGTAGAATACACATCATACCAACCAAAAACTTAAACTAACTCAATTCTGCAAAACAAAATCACAACAAGTAACAAACTCCCAATACTAGTAGAGCACCTGAATCACAAATTGTAACCAAATCATTCAGAAATCACATCAAAACCTACCGTAATTAGTAATAGAAAGTCACTTCTAGTCTCATATCCCTCAATAGTGAACAAAACGAGACGATAGACACAGGCTACCACTATAGAATCTCCTAACAGGGGTAAACACATAAGCAAAGTAAAAAATCACAAACTCACCCATATGTGAAGCAAGATAGGAGGACTCATCCCGATAAGCAGAGACGAATCAAATTTAGAATGATGCTCCTCTATAACAAATCGAAAACATACCTGTAATAACACCATATGGTACAGTGGCCTCAGCCATACCACGGAAAGCATATCAACAGGTCGGGCCTCCCCCTCTAGGGAACCCTCTACCCGTCTATCATCCACCCCTAACTAGTTGTGCATGTGAAGTAGCAACTGGAACATAGCTCGTAGCCTGAGTGCCCTGATGAAATCCACCTCTCCCGATTCTAGGACAATCTCTCATGATGTGATAAGTATCACCAAATTTATAACAACCCCTATGCGGGTGTGGCTGCTTGTACTGAGTCTGTGCCGGATAATTGGAATAACTGTTGTAGGAACCTCGTGCCGGTGGTGCACTAAAATATGACTGTACCGCATGAGTACCCTCACTAACTATAGCACCACGATTAGTCTAAAGTGCGGAGTAAACTGGCTAACTGCCCGAGCCTCCACCATGATGGGTCATAGCCATAGAGTAGAATCCACTAAACCCTCTAGAACCTCGAGACCTCTTGGTCTCCTTATCCTCCCACTCCTCACCCCGAATAAGATCTAACATCCTTGCGATATCCACCACCTGCTGAAATAAAGTATCAGTCTGCAACTCTCGAACGATGTTAAATCTAAGATCATAACAGAGCCCCTTAATTAATCTGTAGACTCACTCTCTGGCTGTAGCGACCAAAGTAAGTGCAAGACAGGATAACTCACAGAACCTGATGGCATACTCTAACACCATCATGGTTCCCTAATGCAGCTACTCAAACTCTACACACCATGCAACCCGAAGGGTTTGCGAAAAAAATGCTCTTAAGAACATCTCTGAAAATTGAGCCCAAGAAAGCGAAGCTGCATCGGCTGGGCTACCCTCTTCATAAACCGGCCACCACTGATACCCTACTCCTAATAGTTATAATGTAATAAAAGCAACCCCACTCACCTCCACACTACCCATGGTGCGGATAATACGGTGGCACTCCTCTAGAAAACCATGTGCATCCTCAGAAGCCAAACCACTAAAAGTAGGAGGGTGATACTTCTTGAACCTCGCAAGTCTAAGTTGTTCATTGTCTGATGCCCCTAGCCTAACCTCAGGCCGAACCTGGATAACAGGTTGACCGGCACCATAATTGAAACCTGACTAATGTGAGCTTGTTGCTCGAGAGTACTGGCGGTGGGAGTTTGAGCTCCTCCCCCAATCTGTGATGTAGCTGGTGCAACGGAGATGAATCCCGCCTAAGTCAATGTACCAAACATGCTCAGGAATTGCGCAAAAGTCTCCTAAAGTCTGGGGGTAACAACATGCATTTCCGGTGCCTGTCCCCCAACTGGAGCTACTGGAGGCTCCTCAACTGCTGCCCTGACATGCGCTCTAGTTGCGGCACATGCCTCTCTGCAGCATCTAACTCGGCCCCGACCTCTCGCTGCTCTAGTAGGAGGTGCGAGTGTCTACTCGGCGGATCCGATAGCATGTTTCCTAACCATTTGTGAGAGAACAGAGATACAAAGGCTCAAATTTCGAAATCAATAGATATGCACTACATGAATGAAAGAAGTGGAGATTTTTCCTAATAGTCTTGTAGCCTCTCAAAGATAAGTACAGATGTCTCAGTACCAATCCGCAAGACTCTACTAAACTCGCTTATGACTTGTAGCACTTATGAACCTAGAGCTCTGATACTAAGTTGTCACGATGTTAATTTCCCTCCGTAGGATGTCATGATGGCACATAGTCTTTTACACTAGGTAAGCCTATTACTTACTGAATTAATAGCAAAATTCAACCAACAAATATTAAATATGAAATAGAAATTTCTATACAAATCCAACAATCCCAAAATCGGTGGTAAGAGTCACAAGATCTATTGAGTTCACAATAAAATCTCTAAATACAACTGTTCCGGAATAGAAATAAACTGTACAAAAATAACTTATGAAGGTGACTCCGAGGCCTGCGAATGCAACGGCATGTATACCTTGAATTCTCCACAGCAATATCTAATCCGCTATATAACAACCAACATACTCCAAAGTACCTGGATCTGCACAAAAATTTGCAGAAAGTGTAGTATGAGTATACCACGGTCGGTACCCAGTAAGTATCAAGACTAACCTCGGTGGAGTAGTGACGAGGTACAATTCAAGACACGCACTAGACAAAATAACATGTGTAGTATAGAAGTATAAAACTAATAACAGAAAGCGAAAATCAGTAAATGGTAACAAGAACCAACAAGTGATATAAACAGTAAAACAATAAGAACAACGTGAAGTATCATTAATACCAAATAAGGAAACACAGAGGACAATCAATTAATCAAGACGTTCTAATATAGGTTTCCAAACGCAAATCCTAAGGGGTAGTTCCCCCACACAAAGTTAGGCAAGATCTTACCTTAAAGAAGCTAGATCGATACCCTAAAATGACCTTCTCGAATTAAACAACCACCGTACGGCTCAAATCTAACCAAAATAACTTAATATCATAAATAAAAAATATAGAAAACAATTTCGGATAACAAAGCTATGATATTTAATGAATACTAAAAAGTCAACTCAAAAATTCAAACCCCGGGCACACACCTTCAAACCCGATAAAATTCATAAAATTCCAATACACATTCCGATACGAGTCCAACCAAATCAAACTTATCAAATTCCGACATCAATTCATCCTTCAAATAATCATTTTATATTTTGAAAGTTTTCACAAAATTCCCATATTTCCCAAACTCAAACTACTAATTTAATGATAAAAATAAAGATAAAATCACAAAATAAAGTCAAATTCGGGTAAAGAACACTTACCTCAATCCAGCAGGTGAAGAACCCCTCAAAAATCGCTCAAATCTGAGGTCTACAACTCAAGATATGATAAAATGGCCAAACCCTCGAAATAAAGTTCGTATATTTCTGCCCAATGAATTATACATCGAGATCGCAGAACAAACATCGTAATCTTGAAGAGAAAAACCTCCAACTTCCCAAAACGTGATTCGTGAATACGACATCAAGGTCGTGAACGCGGTGACCAAGGTCTTCAGACACTACGCGAACGCGTCTGTGTACTCGTGAACGCAAAGAGAAATAATGGTTGGTGCCTTCCCGCCTTACCTCTGCGCAATTGCGGACCACTACATGTGAACACAAATACAAAAGTATTCCAACTTTCACAAACGCGAGCTCCTATTTGAATATTCAAGCTCTCATTCACGAATGCGAAGATCAATATCGCTTGCCTCAAAATGATTACACTACACGATGCCATTGACGCGAACGCGGTGAAGAAAAACCATAGAGCAGAACCAGCATTTCAAAACATGAAAATATGGTATTTGGCCTATCCGAAACATACCCCGGGTCCTTGGGACCCCGTCGAAACATACCAACAAATTCCATAACATATGTTGAGGAGTCGGTGGCTATTTTAGACAGGCAAGTCTGAAAGTTGAGGTTGAAGAACATTGCTTCAGTTGAGGTTCAATGGAGAGGTCAACCAGTCGAGGAGAGACTTGAGAGACCGAGCATGATATGCATAGTCGTTATCCTCATCTTTTCACCACTTCAGCCATATTTATATACTCGTTCAAGGACAAACATTTGTGTTAAGATGGGGAGGATGTAACGACTCGGCCGATTGATTTGAGTATTTTTTCCCTGATCCCCTATTTATTGCCTCCTATATGTTGTATTATGGTTATATGATTTGTCGGGGGGTGTTTGGTTTTGGTTTTAGGTGAGTTTTGGAGTGAATGGGACACTTAGTCCCTAAGTTGGAGGCTTAAGTTGAAAGAGTTTACCATAGTTTGACTTTTGCGTAGACGATTCCGTAATGGAGTTTTGACGATTCCAATAGCTCCGTATGATTTTTTGGACTTAGGAGTGTGTCCGGATATCGATTTGGAGGTTCGTAGGTCGTTTCGTCTTGAATTGGCAAAAGTTCGAAAGCTGAAGGTTTGGAAGATTATAAAGTTTAACTGGGAGTTGACTTTATTAATATCGGGATCGAATTCTGATTCTGAAAGTTGAAATAGGTTTGTCATGTCATTTCTGACTTCTGTGTAAAATTTTAAGTCAGTCGGAGTCGTTTGGTATGAATCGGCACTAGTTTTGAAATTCGGAAGTTCATAGTTTCAACAGGCTTGGATTGGATTGCGATTCATAGAATCGATGTTGTTTAATGTCAATTTTGTCCTTGAGTAGGTCCGCTAAGTATTTTGGAACTTATTGGTATATTTGAACGGGGTCCCAAGGGCCCCGGGTGTGATTCGGATTAAATTTGGAACAAGTTTTGGACTTAATGCATTGCTGAAGCATTGTTTCTAGTGTAATCATACCTGCAGAGGGTTTGGCCACAGGTGCAGACACATAAATGCGAGAGGAGGATCACAGAATCGCATTGTGTCCTGCCCAGCTGGGACCGCATATGCGATCAAAGTTCCGCAAAAGCGGACTCGCAGGAGCAATTGAGGAAGCGCAGAAGCAGAAAGGCTTGCCAAGCCTGGGGTCTCAGAAGCGGATCCCCTTCAGCATATGCGAGAGCGCAGATGCGCGATTTGGTTCACAGGAGCGGAGGATGCTTGGCTTAGTGAGAACCGCACCTGCGATGGAAATTCTGCAGGTACAGAGCCAGAGATGTGGTTATGGGTTCACAGGTGCAAATTCACTGGGCAAAAAAGGCCAAGCTCGAGGGTTTGATCTCATTTTCACTTATGGACCTAGAGAGCGCGATTTGTGGCGAGTTTTTGAGGGTTCTTAAAGGAAATCGTTGGAGTAAGTGATTCTAACTTAGTTTTCATTATATTACATGATCCATTATTTTTTTCATCATTTAATTAGTATTTTGAGTTGTAAATTTGGAGAAATGTTGTGAAAACTTCCTAGGCTAAATTTTGGGGATATGTAAGATGATCAGAGATCGGCTTTGAATAATTCTTGTATGATTGGAATCGTTGTCGAATGGTTTTTCAATTTTGAAATTTTGGTCGGGTTCCGAAACGCGGTCCTGGGTTGACCTTTGTTTCTTTGTAAAGATCGTAACTTTATTGTTCGAAATAGTTTTCTATAGTTTATATTTATGGTATGAAGTTGTTTTGGCTAGATTTGAGTCGGTTCGGAGTTGGATAATCGACGGAAAGACCTACTAGTGGATTGAGTTAGCGTATTTTGAGGTACGTGTCTTGCCTAAATTTGTGTGAGGGAATTACCCCCTTAGGATTTATTTTGGTTTGTGACAATTATGATATGTGAAAGCCGTGTACGCAAGGTAACAAGTATGTACACGGGCTAAATGTGGGAATTTACTAATTTTAGCTATGTAGATTCCTTTCATGCCTAATGGAGTTATCTTAATATGTCATATTTATCATCATTAGTCTATCTTTACATGCTCTACTTTTCTTATCTCTTACTTGTTAATTGCTCTACATGTTTAGTTGAAGTTGTTGTTTCCTCCATTTCTTACTCATTATTTAACCATGAATACTTTATTTGAAGTTGTTGTTCTTGGAATATCTTGTTGTTGAAATTGGTATTGAGTTATAAAGGTTGTAATTCATATTGAGGGAAGGTTATAAAGTGTGAAATATTATTGTTGTTGAGTTATTCATTTTCGGTTGTTATTGTTGAGACTCTTGTGCATATTGAGCTGGAGCAATGGGCTATTTATTGTGGAAATACTGTTATTTTTTATTTCTTTGGCAGTTGTGATATTGGGCACTTGAGATGCGATTTGTGATACGTTGTGATATTGATACGCATGTGGTGGTATAAGTTTTTGGGGTTGAAACGTATGCGATGAGGTAAGGTAGGATTAATACAGTTGTTGCTAGTAGGGGAACTGCTTGAAACCACGCGGTGTGATAAGGTGGGCTAAAACGCAGGAAGTTATTTCGGAAAAAGTAATTTCCAAAACTAAATGCAAGGCCACCGCGGTGGTATAAGGAAAGATTGTGAATTGATTTGTGATTTGAGACTACGAGGCGGTACCTCGATAGTGATTCTTGTTGATACTTTTCTATTACTTTCCTTATTTTCTTTATTATATACCCTATTTCAATGTAGTTATTCTTGACATATTTTCTTATTATCTCATTTAATTGTCATCCTCATTCAGTTTCTTATTTATTTCAGTAGGGCCTTGACCTGACCTCGTCACTACTCTACCGAGGTTAGGTTTAGCACTTACTGGGTACCGTTGTGGTGTACTCATGCTACGCTTTTGCACATATTTTTGTGCAGATCTAGGTACCTCCTATCAGTCCAGGCACCAGTGAGGCGATCTCAGTTCGGAGACTTCAAGGTATACCTGCCGGCGTCCGTAGGTCTCGGAGTCCCCCTTTATCTAGTATATCTTATTTCATTATCCTTTTATAGACACTGATGTATAGGGATGTTCAGTACCACCTTATAGAGCTTGTGACTTCTATTCGCCGGGTTTTGGGAAGTTGTATATGCTGAGTTGTGGAATTTCCTTTATATTAGTTTTGAGTTATTGAGACTTTAATCATTATTCAGTTATTTCTGTATGAATGTTAGGCTTGCCTAGTCTTAGACACTAGGTGTTATCACGACATCCTACGGAGGGAAATTGGGATCATGACAGACGCCCATTTTCTTTTAGGAGTTGTGTTCATGCCCGCATGTACAGATAGACCTAGTAACGTCTCTCCCTAGTAGGGTGTTTTTCCAGCCGAGTGATTGTTGCATTCCATTCCTTCGGACTAGTTGTTCGAAGACAATAGGTAATGAAGCATATGTCTTAACATTTTGGGTATGGTGGGGCCCTATCTCGACCAAGTCGTGTATATATATAATCCTTTTGGTACTATTAGATTTTACAGACTAGAGTTGGTTGTATGTAAAAAAAACGGAAATTATGACTTCGTTACAGTTATGTATATGTAAGTAATATCAATGTTTCTTTTGCTAATTAGTTGTACCCCTTCTTATTCTGATGTTATTACTTGAAGGCCTCGATGGACCAGGTTTAATGATTAAAAATGTGTAAGATCAGAAGTCGGTTCACATGGGCCTCCGGCCGTTGTGTTCCAGACACACCTCCCAAGGTTGGGATCTGACAAACTTAGTATCAGAGCAGGTATGTCTTAGGGAGTCTGCAAGTCGTATCTAATAGAGTCTTGTTTATGAGTATATTGTGCACCATACTTATAAATAGGAGGCTACAAGATATCTAGGATGAATACCCTTATTTCTAATGTAGATCGTGCGATAGAGCTGAATCGTAAATATTCTGTTCTGGTTCCCATCTTGTCTATGTTTATAGACGCCTACCACGACATGCCAAGCATTTGTTAAAACATTGAATTAGAAAGCAGGAGAAGGTACCAACCAGGTGCCACCTACTCCTATGGGCTATGGTTAACATGAGCCACACGATGAGGCTCGTACTCAGGCTTTGGGGACAACACCACCAACCCCGGAACAACATAGAGAAACTAATGCACCTCTTATCCCTCCTCCTTTTGTTCCTGAACGGGATTTAGACATGAGAAAAGAAGTACAGTTGTTGACTTAATTAGTGGCCTTCCAGGCCCAATGACAGGTCCCTACACACTTCAGATAGGGCAGTCAGTACCAGAGTTCGGGATTTCATAAATTTGGACCCACCAGTATTTAAAGGAACAGATCCGAATGTAGATCCCCAGAATTTTCTAGATCAGATGCAGCAGACTTTACGAGTTATGCATACCATTAATATCGAGTCTGTGGAGCTTGCCTCCTACAAAATTTCTCGATATAGATGTGACTTAGTATGAAACTTGGGACCAATCTAGGGGATCTGGTGCCCCAGTAACAGGATGGAAGGAATTTTCTGAGGTATTCTTGCAGCAGTATCTGCATGTTGAGCTCCGCCAAGAAAGACAAGATAAATTCTTATGGTTGGAACAAGGTAATATGAGTGTTCGGGGAGTAGAACATGCAATTCAACTGCTCGGTGAGGTATGCTCCTTCGATAGTGGTTGAGATGAGTGACCGAGTACATCAGTTTGTGGTCAATTTCGAACCACATCTGATAAATGAATGTACCACAGCTTTTCTGAACTAGATTATGGATATTGCTTGTATTCAATATTACGCACAAAACTTGAAGGATCGCAAGAGGCTACAGCGAGCATCCCGGGAGCATGATTGGAGCCAACATATGAGAGCCTGATCCACAGGTGGTATGAGTGAGACTCGAGGTGAGTTCAGACCCCCATTTTGCAGCACCCACCTTACCTGGTGGATAATGCAAGAACACAGTCTCAAGTTCAGCGTTGTGATCGTACCACTCACTTCAATCAGGGTCAGAGTCCCCGAGGACAAAAGTCATAATACAGTGGAGACACTAGCAAGATGAGGCCCCCGGTGTCATGTTGTGGTCGATGTGGTAGGAATAATTTTGACATTTACCGTTAAGGTTCCGACGTATGCTACTCTTGTGGGCAGACTGGTCACATTATGCATTTTTACCCAGTAAGGAATGTAGGAAAGATGATGCCGCCAACGGGATCTAAAACAATGTCTTCATCATCAGCACGCCCCTATGAGCAAGTCATGAAACCATAGGTATAAAAGAGTAGAGGTAGAGGTGGAGTGCCTAGCTCAGGTAGAAAATAGAATCGCATTTATTCACTATTAGAATGATAGAACCCGGAGTCATCGCCAGACGTGGCCAGGTCACAGGTATATTATCCGTTGTTTTCCATTAGTATGTATGCTTTAATAGATCCAGGTTCTACTATGTCATACATTACTCCATTTGTTACTGGTAAATATGGTAAGGAACCTGAATTGTTATGAAAACTGTTTGAAGTGTCCACGCTCATGGGCGAACCCGTGGTAGTTAGGCGATTATATAGGGTTGTGATTTGATGATTCATGATTACCATACCTTGGTTGATTTGAATAAATTATAAGTGACAGAATTTGATGAAATCATCGGCATGGATTGGTTGGCATCTTGTTATGCTCAATGGGTTGTTGGAAGAAGATTGTTCGCTTTAACTTTCCGGGAGAACCTGTCATCGAATGGAAGGGAGATATTGCAGCGCCAAAATGGATGTTTATTTCTTACCTTAAGGCTCGTAGGATGATCACGAAAGGGTATTTCTATTATTTGGTGCGGGTACAAGACCCGGAGGCAAGCCTCCCACCCTTTAGTCGATTTCGGTTGTTAGTGAATTCCCCATTGTGTTCCCTAGCGAGCTCACGAGTATCCCNAGAGAGAGAGAGAGAGAGAGAGAGAGAGAGAGAGAGAGAGAGAGAGAGAGAGAGAGAGAGAGAGAGAGAGAGAGAGAGAGAGAGAGAGAGAGAGAGAGAGAGAGAGAGAGAGAGAGAGAGTTGAAGGAATTAAAATACTTGTTGAAGGATCTTCTTAATAAGGTCTTTATTCGACCCAGTACTTCCCCGTGGGGAGCCCCGGTAATTTTTTTGAAAGAAGGATGGTTTGCTGAGCATATGTATTGATTATCAACAATTGAATATGGTACCATCATAATAAGTATCCTCTTCCAAGAATCGATGATTTGTTTGATCAATTTCAAGGTGCTAAGCATTTCTTGAAGATCGATCTCATATCTGGGTATCATCAATTAAGAATTAAGGAAGAAGATATTCCAAAAATAACTTTTTCAAACCAGATACGGCCATTACGAATTTTTTGTTATGTCTTTTGGCCTAACCAACATACCAACGGCCTTCATGGACCTGATGAATCAAGTATTCAGGCCATTCTTGGATATCTTTGTGATCGTTGTGAGCACGTGATTTTTTACCTACCATATACTCTTATAAAATTCGGTAAAATAAATTAATTTTATAATTTTTGTTGAATTTTAGTTGTTATTTGTGAATTGCTTTGATTGCATGATCATAATTCATTTTTAAAATTATTAAAGTTACATAATTAGGTGTGTCATTATTATCAAGGAATTACAAATTTATTATTCACAATTAATTCAAATAAATAACAACAAAAGTGATGACTATTTGACATAATGTAGACTTAGCAATTAATCGTTTAATTTAATTATTTTTTCGAAATTTGTCTTCTAAATGATTATGAATATCAAATTAAATATTTTACTCTTAATTAATTGATTAATCAGTGTATAAATTAGACAAAATTAAGTTAAAGTTAATTATTATATTTTTTGTTAAGTTTAAACTTAATTGGAATTAGTTAATCAACCATAAGAATAATAAAAAACAGGACTTGGGCTAAGCTTGCCCAGGCCCAAAACTCGTCTCCCCTAACACTCAATTAACCAGGCTCAATTGAACCCCTTACCCGGCCTGCCCCATTATACCCAAAGCAACCCCGTTTTGTACCCTCCAATCCCAGCCATTGGATCGATTTGATCCAACGGCTCCCAAATTCCCCCCTATAAACTATATAAGTGTCCGAACGGACCCCTACCCCCCAGAACACCTCCCCCCCC
>ML360219.1:0-23250 GCA_005239505.1 Nicotiana paniculata | reverse complement strand
AGGTTCTACCAAAACCCTAGATTAAAGAAGTTAGCTAAACATGTTCAAAAGAATCAACTCTAAGATAACTTGCATAATGAAACTACAAAGTACTGAAGAAAATCTGTACAAATTGATGTCTTGCCGTCCGTCTCTTCGAATCCCCCCTAAGTTGTATTTTTGGGGTCTATTTATATGTTTAGGACAAACCCTAAACGTGTAGGAGACTTCTATTCCAACCGGGAAACACTTAAACTCGTCAAAACTCGTAATTGACCGAACTTGGGACCTCGGCGTTTGGGCTCAAACGCCCCCCTAAGGCCAGGGCAGGCCTGGCGTTTGGGCTCTAAGGCCCCCCTAACGCCAGGGGCTGCCTGGCTTTAGGGGCCAAACGCCTGAATAAGGCCAGGATGTTCCCTCTTCGCCTCTTAAGCGTATTTTGACGTATTTGCATCCATTTAGCTCGGTTTCCATCTCCAATTCACCTACACATGAAATAAACTCCATTAAGCACATAAAACGTGTGTTTTTATCATTAACGCACATAAAATGTAAGTCATATAACATGTTAAACTATGAATTCTAGCCTCGCATCAGTACACGTCATTTTTCACATATCACAAATAAACAATTAAGGCCAAATACTAAGGGATATTTTTCCCACATAAGGTTAGGCAATATACTTACCTCAAACAAGCCAAGTTAATACTCTAGAAATGCCTTCCCACACGAATCGACCACCGAGGAACGACTTGAATCTAGAAAAAAAAACAACTCAATAGCATCAAATAAATTTATAGGAAGAGTCCAAGTAATAAATCTCCACTTTTTATTAATTAGCAAAAGTCAACCGGGGCTCTCTTCCAAAAATTCGACAAAAGTCACAAATCCCAACTTTCATTCGAAATACGAGTCCAAATATACAAGTTTCATCCAAAATTGACTCCAAACAGGGGTTCAAATCTTCATTTTTTACTTTAAATTTTTTTTGTCAAAGTCCCCAGTTTCTCTTAGATTCACTAATCAAATGCTAAAACTAAAGATAGAATCATGATTAATAATCAAATCCGAGTCAAGAACACTTACCCCAATTCAAGTGGTAAAATATTCCTCAACAATCCCCCCAATCCGAGCTCCCAATTTCAAAATATGATAAAATAAGCGAAACCCTCAATTAAAATAACACCGCACAACGATTTCACTTTTGCGAACAAAATTCTCATTTTGGCAGAAAAATGGCTCAAATTTACGAGTTTAATAACTCCTCCAACCCTCCACTCCTGCAAAGCACACTCGCTTATGCGAGCCAACAACTGCACCGGCGCATCTGCGCCCAAAGCTCCGCACATGCAGACACTGCTGCCTTCCGCCTTGCTTTGCATCTGCGACCCCTTGTCCAAGTCTATGGACTTGCACCTGCACAACATACATCACAGGTGCAAAACACCATTAACAAAACTGTCAAACAAGATCGAAATAATCAAAAACTCATTCAAAACACATCCGAGGCCCCCAGGACCCCGTCCAATCATACCAACTAGTCCCAAAATATAACATGGACCTACTCGAGGTATCAAATCGACATAAAGAAATATCAAAACTACAAACTTCACCTCAATTCAATCTTAATGAACTTATCAACTTTTCAATTCCAAAACTCATATCGAACCACGTCTAATCAACTCGGAATGACCTCACATTTTTCACATAAGTCCCAAATGACATAAGGAACCTATACCAACTCCTTGAATATTAATCTTAACTCGATAACATTAAAGTCAACTCCCAGTCAAACCTCTGAACCTCCCAAACCTCAAATGTTCAACTTTTGGCATTTATAGAAAATCAATCTATGAACCTCGAAATCCAATTCCGGACATACGTCTAAATCCAAAATCACCATATGAACCTATTTGGACCATCAAAATATTAATTAGAGGCCATTTATACAAAAGCCAAACCTCGGTCAACTCTTATAACTTAAGCTTCCAAAACAAGACTAAGTGTCTCAATTCACTTCAAAACCTTCTCGAAACCAAACCAACCATCCCCGTAAGTCACATAACAATAAATACACATACAATGAGTATCAAATAGGGTAAACAAGGATTAAATACACAAGAAGACCAGAGGAGTTGTTACATTCCTCCCCTTTCTTAAACAAACAAATTGTCATCGAATGAGTTTAAAATCATACCTGCGATATAAAAAAGGCAAGGATATTTGCTCCGCATACCATGCTCAGTCTCCAAAGTCGCCTCCTTGACCGGTTGAGCTCTCAACTAAACCTTCATTGATGCAATATCCTTCGACCTCAATTTTCTAACCTGCCTATCCAAAATGGCCATCAACTCCTCAACATTAGTCAAATCCTTGTCCAACTGCACCAAGCCGAAATCCAGCACATGTGGCAGATCCTCATAGTACTTCTGAACATGGAAACATGAAATACCGAATAAACTCTCAATGTGGTGGTTGAAAAAGAAAGTCTATAAGCCACCTTAATAGCTCTCTCCAAGAACTCAAATAGACCAATATACCGAGGTCTCAAATTGTCCTTTTTCTCTAAGATAAATTCGAGCCAACTGCTCAAAAGTGTAGGAGGACATGATTGGAATAAAATATGCAGACTTGGTCAGTCTGTCCATAATGATGCAAACTACGTTAGATCTCCTCAATGTCCGTGGAAACCCTACCACGAAGTCCATTGTGATGCCCTCCCACTTTCACTCAAATATCTCAATCTTCTGAAGCAAACCACCAGGCCTATGATGCTCATACTTGACCTACTGACAATTCAAACACCGAGCAACATATCCAACAATGCCTTTCTTTTTCCTTTGCCACCAATAATTCTGCTTCTAATCACGGTACATCTTCGCAGCACATGGGTGAATAAAATACCTCGAACTATGAGCCTCTTCAAGAATTAACTCTCTCAACCCATTGACATTATGAACGCAATTCTAGCTTTGAAGTTGCAACACACCATCATCACCAATAATCACCTTATTGGCATCACCTTGCTATATTGTATCCTTAAGAACAAGCAAATAGGGATCATCTTACTAACGAGCCTTAATGCGCTCAAACAAAGAAGATTGTGGCATGACACAAGCAAATACAGATGTGTGCACTTGGTCAGGCATGCAAAGGAGATCCCGAATTTAATTCAAACCCCCGCTAGATGAATCAAGGGAGTTTCCTTTGCCTCTTTATTTTATTTGTGTGTTATGGGGACATGCCACAATTTAAAGTGTGGCATAGGGGATGTAAATATATACATGTGTGGTTGTTTTCTTTTATTTTGTTTAATTTTTTTGACTTTTTCCGACGATGGATTTCCTCGACTATCTTCTTGAGGGTTCAAGTCGAAGGAAAAAATATATTTTGTTTTGCTAAGGTAGTGTAACAATTACCATTGGTTTTTCTTTGTGTCGCGATTCTTTCCTAATGCTTTTGCTTGAACCAGGTGTAGTTAGTTTTTTTTTGTGAGATTGTTCTTAACTTTGATGTGCCTTAAGAGTAGTGAGTGCCTTAGTGTGGAACCTAGTCTTAGTTCTTGACTCATTTATTCTAGGGCCTTAAATTGTTTGACTTTGACTTTACTTAACAGCTTTGACTAGAGAGTCGGGATAGATCTGGTTCTAAGTGAGTTATGTGACAATGTGTGTGTGAGGAATTTGTTGATATTTTTTGCATGTTAGTTGATGTATAGAACTTTCCCTATGTGTTTGCAAAGTGAAATAGTAGTCGTGTTCAGTCTAAGAAGTGATATAGGCATTTCTTTATTGAGCTAATTATATGCCTGTGACTTGTTTAATTGTTGTGTATCCTAGTTAGTCTCTTTGAGTCTGTAATCCTTTTTTCTTTGGAAACCACACTACAAGCCTGGCCGCTTTTTGTTTGAATTGACTATCTATTTGAAACTCTTACTTCTCTTGAGAACTTGAATTTGTATGAGCTTATTAAAATCTAAGTGGATGTATGATATGGTTTTTGGGTGGAACTATTTAAAAGGGAGAAAGGTGCACTGTTGAAAAATTGTGAGAGCCACTTGCAGGAAATTGAAAGAAAAAAATGAGTTTGCTTGAAAAACAATCAGAACTTAGAAAAGAAAAAAAAAAGAGTTGTGTATATATTAGAATTTTTTTTTTGATTTATTGCTAGTGTTAGTTCTCATCTTGTTTCTGCTTAAAGATATTGGGAGCTTGATGCATTATGTGTGAAGGTAGGAGATTGGCTCAACACAAGTATCGGGTTTAAATTGTTAATATATATGTATTAAAATGCTCAGGGAGGTGTAGTCACTGTATCCAAATGTATCCTACCTATCTCGCAACCTACATTACAACCAAAATAAAGTCCTACTTGGATCGAATGATCTCAATTAGTAGAGTATTACACTGCGGGCAAGCATATAGTGTGTCTTCTATGGCACATGAATTTTAATTTTGAGAGTGAGTGAATTTTTTCTATCTTGAATTCCTATTTGTTCTTGAATTTCATTGTGTGGGGAACTACTCTCTATTCATTAACACGTGCTTGCATGTTTTCACAGAGCTTATATTAGTTTACCTCGTAGAGTTAAGATTTAATCGAGAGAGGAGTATTGACTACATGTTTGAACTAATCATCAAGTGAATTCCTGAGAATCATTAGAACATTAGACAGAATTGAACTAGAGTTGGATCCCAAATAGCTATCTTGTACCTATCATGTCACGACCCTTATTTCTCCCATTGATATTTCGGTGTTGCTCAACTCTTGTCTTTCCTTGGTCAATTGTTAATTGTGTTAGTTTCGTAGTTAATTTTAGTTATTAATCATACCAACCAACATGTTAATCATCTTGAATAACGTTAAGCTAGAAATTACTTGAACATTATTTAAATCCAATCCATGTGGAGACGATAATCATAACTATACTATCTTTGACTAGCGAGAAATAATTTTATGTTGTGTTTTACGCTCGTCAGAATGCATTACAAAGGTTTTCATAGGGTTATGACAGAACCCTTTCAGGTTTCCCACGTATCCGAACTGAATCAAGTCTAAATGTAGTTCGAGGATAATGATAAAGAAATTATGATGATGACCGAGCTTGACTCACGAAGCCTACGTATCCAAATGGAATCAGGTCAAAATGTAGTTGGATTACAATAGGTGATTGAATCCTATAGGGATTGGTTGCGTATTCCTCCCGAAGGGAATCACGTTGTGGCGTAGTTCCGAGTACACACAAAATGATATTTGGATTTTCTATTACAAAAGGGGAGAGAGAGAGACCAGACCCTACGTGGGTTTCCTACATATCCCAGCGTTGGAAGTCAGGCCGGGCATAGTTCTGTTACAACCAAACCATAGTTCTATTGTCTTCAGATGTAGTATCTATTGATTGCATCTGAGTTGATGGGATCCATGATGACTCTTTCGTCCATTTCTACTAAGATCAAGGGTCCTCCAGACAACACCCGATAGACCATATAAGGACCCTGCCAATTCGGTGAAAACTTTTCCTTGGCTTATTCCTGATGAGGGAATATTTTCTTCAATACCAACTACCGCCGGTGTAAATTTCCGAGGTTTCACCTTCTTGTTGAATGCACTAGCCATCCTATTTTGATAGAGTTTTTTGTGGAATAGTTCGTCCATTCTCTTTTCATTAATGAGCATGAGTTCCTCCTGCCTAACTCGTATCCATTCTGCGTCGTCTATCTTGGCTTCTTGAATGACCCTCAAGGATGATACCTTGACCTCTGCGGGCATCACAGCTTCAGTGCCGTGTACCAACATGTATGGAGTTTCCCTAGTGGATTTTCTCATGGTGGTCCTATAACCTTACAAGGCGAAGGGTAATTTCTCGTGTCATTGCCTGTGATTGTCCACTATCTTTCAGAAGATCCTTTTGATGTTTTATTGGTTGCTTCAACTGCTCCATTCATTTGGGGCTTTTAGAATGTGGAATTACGATGGACGGCTTTTAACTTCTGGAAAATCTATCACATAGGATCACTGTTGAGATTGGTTGCATTATTAGTGATGATTTATTAGGGTATCCCGAATCGGCAGACTATGTTGTTACTGACGAAATCTGCTACCATTTTCTTCGTAACAATCTTGTACATAGAGGCTTCGATCCATTTGGTGAAGTAATCAATGGCTACTAGAATGAAATGGTGTCCGTTTGATGTGGCAGGATCTATCGGTCCAATCACGTCCATGCCCCAAGTGGCGAACAACCAACTAAAACCAATTACATTCAGCTCATTAGGTGGAACCCGAATGAAATCCCCGTGAATCTAGCATTGGTGATACTTTTCCACGTAACAGATACTATCAATTTCCATGGTCATTCAAAAGTATCTGGCTCTCAAAATCATCTTGGCCAAAGTTAAACCATACATTTGAGGCCCGCATGTTCCTGCGTGTATTTCTTCTAGTAATCAGGTTGCCTCAGCAGCATATACATACCCCAATAATCCCAAATCTGGGATCCTCCTGTATAGGACTTCCCCATTGAGGAAAAAAGTTATTTGCTAGCCTTCTGAGTGCTCGCTTCAGACCGTTGGTGCATTCTATGGGTATTTTCTTGCTTCAAGGAACCTTTTGATGTCATAGTACCATGGCTTAGAGTCTGGCTCCCCGTCTACATGAAAAAAGTATGCATGTTGATCCCGAACCACTATCTCAATAGGGTCGATTTAATTCTTATATGGATGCTGGATCATGGATGAGAAGGTTGCTAGAGCGTCGGCAAACTTGTTCTGGATTCTGGGAATGTGTTTGAACTCAATCTTGGTGAATTTCTTGTACAACTCTTTCACGCAATGCAGGTACGGAAGGATCTTCACATTCTTGGTAGTCCATTCACTTTGGACTTGATGTATCAGTAGATTAGAATATTCCATGAACAGAATCTCTTTGATGTTTATGTCAACTTCCATCCTTATCCAGATGATGCATTCTTCATATTCAGCCATATTATTGGTGCAACGGAACCTTATATTTACTGACGCTGGTTAATGCTGTCTTGACTCAGATTCAGTACTTCCCCGATACTTACACCTTTGAAGTTTGCAGCTCTGTCAAAAACATTCTCCATCCTAGGTATGTCTCTGCGATGTCTTCCCCGACGAACAAGAGTTCTTCATCCGGAAAGCATGTACTGAGTAGCTCATAGTCCATGTCCATTGGGTTCTCTACATGATGGTCGGTTAATGCTTGTCCCTTGGTATCCTTCTGCGCCACGTACACAATATCGAATTCAGTGAGAAGAATCTGCCATTTGGCCGAATTTCCAGTAGGCATCAACTTTTGGAAGATGTGCTTGAGCTGATCGAGCCGGGATATCAGATGTGTGGTATATGCTGACATGTAGTGCCTCATATTCTGAACGATCCAAATCAAAGTGCAGCAGGTCCACTCTATCAAAGTGTATTTGGTTTCACACGGTTTAAAATTCTTACTCAGGTAGTAGATAGCATGCTCCTTCCTCCTGGTCTCATCGTGTTATCTCAACACGCATCCAAATGCATTGTCCATGACAGACAAGTATAGTAACAACGACTTCTGGGGTTCGAGGGGAACCAACACTGGTGGATTTGACAAGTACTCCTTGATCTTGTTGAAATATTTTTGACACTCTTCTGTCCATTTTGTAGCAGCATCCTTTGTTAATAGCTTGAAAATAGGCTCGTAGATTACCGTAGACTGGGTGATGAATCTGCTGATATAGTTTAATCTGCCAAGGAAACTCATCGCGTCCTTCTTGCTCTTAGGTGACAGTAGGTCTTGAATGGATTTGATCTTCGAAGGATCCAATTCTATTCCTTTCCTTCTCACGATGAAGCCTAATGGTTTTCTGGCGGGGATCCAAATGCACATTTTGCGAGATTCAACTTCAAACTGTACCTTTGCAAACATTCAAAGAATTTCTTCATGTCATTCAAATTCTTTGTACTCTTCCGGGATTTAATGATGACATCATCCACGTATACCTTGATTTCCTTATGGATCATCTTGTGAAAGAGGGTTGTTGTGGCCCTCATGTAAGTAGAACCGGCGTTCTTGAGGCCGAATGGAATGACCCTATAATGTAAAATTCCCATGGGATAGTGAACGATGTCTTCTCCGCATATTTCTCATGCCTCAGGATCTAGTGGTACTCATCGAAATAATCCACAAATAATTGCAGCTCGTGCTTGCACAATTGTCGATGAGGATACACATTTTTGGTAAAGGGAAATCCTCCTTTAGACTAACTCTATTGAGATCTCGATAATCCACATAGGATAATTGGCGACTCTCACCACATTTGCCTCTATCTGTTTGGTGACCTCTTATTTTATCCTTAAACTCAAATCAGGATTAAACTTCCTAGGTTTTTGTTTAACTGGCGGTCTTGCAGTATAACTGGGCATGTCGTCATATGACCATGCGAACACGTCGATGTACTGTCGGAGGATCTCGACTAGTTTTTCTTTCACGTCTTCTTCGCTTCCCAAGTTTATTACTTCTGTTTATTCAAGATTAGGCTTTTTCTGGCTCTCTAGTTGCCCGATCTCTTGAAGGATGTTATTAGGCATCATTCTCTCGTCATACTCTTCGTAATCGGGATTGTTTTGCTTAAAGGTTTCATTACATTCCATAGTCGTGGAATTCAATTTTTTATCAATTTGATTACTAAAAAGAAAAACTAGGTATAAATAAAGTGATAAATAGATTTTCAACAATTTTAAGAAAAGCAATTATTTTTATTCCATCAAAGATGGAACCTCTAAGTGTCCAAGGAGGAAATTAACAAAAAGTACATGCATGATTCACGCCTTAATTGACCTTGACCGTGCATTTTTTTCAAAAGTTTAACAATTCCACACTACCAAGTCTCCCAGCGAAGCAAAGATGGACTGGCAGTCTAATTCTGCAAGGCCGCTCGTGGTTCGGCATCCCGAATGGTCAATGTCTTGATATCATCTTTGTTGTGGCATTCCTTGATAATGACTACAAACATTCTTTCCATTCTATCTAAGATGTCGTCCTCTGGTGTTGAGCTCTGACCCGAACTTGGAATACGCACCGGCACAAAAGCCTTCTTCCCAAAGTTATTGGTGTAGGTATTTATCGTTGGAGGCTGATACCCTTAGCCAACTCTACTCTTTTGTCCCCTTGGCTCAATAGGCTCTGTTATCCCATCTGACCGGACTCCCAGCCCGGTCCTTGGTCCGTATCTGTACTTCATCATCTCTCTCATGGCCATCTTTGATCTATATGATGACTACATACCCAAATTATGCTCGGTCTTCTCTCCATCATTTGCATAATTTCGACTATGAAAGGCGACCCCGTCCAACCCTTCTATGAATGGGAATGCGTGTTCTAGGTAAACTGACCGGTTCCATTCACTGTAAATTATGATCTATTGGCAATCCCACTCAAACTTCATACTTGATGGAGGGTGGACGAAACTGCCCCCGCCATATGTATCTAGGGTCTTCCCAACAACAATTTATATAAAGATGAAATTTCCATCACTTGAAATAGTATGGGGAACTCAACGGGTCAAATCTGCAGAGCTAAGTAGATTTCTCCAATGACGTCTTTCTAAGACCCATCAAATTCTCTTACTCTTACATGGCTGCCTTTCACTTCTCTCAAATGAATATGCAACTCTGGTAGATTAGAGAGTGGGTAGATATTCACTCCAAATCCTTCGTCAACAAGCTCTCGAGACACCACTTTATCTCCGCACTTGACTGTGATATGCAGGGCTCTGTAAGGATCCACACCTTCTATAGGAAGTTCGTCTCTTTGGAAGGAGATTATATTTTCCTCGACCATATTTCTAGTTATTGATGCTAATGCCTTGCTAGTGGTATTTCTCTATACACTTACTCCACTTAATACTTCATCAACGCATCTTCATGACTGTCAGAAATCATTAGCATATCCATGATCGATATGTGTGCAGGAGTTTTCTTCAATTATTCCTCCACAAAATATTAATTAGATGGCCTCTTCCTCTAGAACTCCGCCTCCTTGGCATCCATTATATTTCAACTTTGGATTTGTTCTCTACCTGGATTTCCTCGGTTTATCTCTTCCGGAGCATAACATCTTCCTGACCTAGTCATTCCTGGACAGCCGCAGAATCTGTCATTTTCCCCCATCCCTTTCTGCTGATACGTCTATGGAACTGTCTTGTACTTCTGACTCCCTTCTTTCCTGATAGCAACGATGGACTGTTATTGGTATGTCTAGACCATCATCGATGGTTTCAATTGTATGGTAATCAATGGAGCACTTCGGTGTTGAACTCTTGCAGCCTAGCATTACGAATTGTGGCGGCAGTCCCTTTTTGAGATAGTAATCTTCATCCAAAGAAATCATATTAGACCCTTGATACGTATTGTTCGACAGTGGGATATGGTTCCCATTTGGCGGAGCTATGGTATATTGAATGGATCCACTTTTGATAAGTGATGCAATCTATTTCTTCATCCTGAAACAGTCTTGGTATCATACTCAGGTACGCCTGAATGGTAGACACATCATTTGGTTGCATCAAAGTATTTTGAAGGGTGCTTGGGAATTCTCCCTTCTTCTAGATATATTATGCCAGCTCTTCTCTGCCTCTTAAACAATTAGTCTATGGGTTCAACAATCGGGGTGTAGTTTCTAGGACCTTTTCCTCAAAATTTGGGCGTGGTCGGGGTGAATAGGCGGGTCGATTTTGATGGGTGGTGGTTTGAACTGGAGCATACGGTCGTGGATGGTTTGGATTTATAAGGATGCAAGGTGGGTTTTATTGAGGTCGGGGATTATAGTATGGTTGTGTGTTGTATACTGGAGCTTATGTAGGTTAGTGTGGAGGATGGGTGTTCATAGGGTAAGAGTTGTTTCTATGGGGTGGACTGGACTGATTATAGGGAATGAATGCTGATACTTCTTCCTTCTTCTTCTTTTCACTACTTATTAAACCAGACTGAATTGCTTTGTTGGCAGCTTGCAATGCGACCATTGATTGTATCTTGCCGGAATTGATTCCATCTTCCAAAAATTCTCCAATCTTAACAAGTTCGGGGAACTTCTGCCCCGTCATGCCCATCATCTTTTCAAAGTAAAATTCCTTCTTGGGCCCTGATGAAGTATTTGGTCAGCTCATTGTCATCTAGCGGGGGTTGGGTTCTGGCAGCCTCCGACCTATCCAGATTAATTTCGGTGTTAAACCGAAAATGGTTCATGAAGTCTTCTACCATATCTGGCTATTCTATCCAGTTTCTGTGGTCCTGGAAAGTGTACCAAGTGAGTGCCTCTCCTGTCAAACTCCTGATAAATAGATTCAACCTCAATTTCTAGTTTCTTCCTACTCCAACAAGCTTGTCGCAGTAGCCCCTTAGATGCGTATGGGGATCTCCTATCCCATCAAAGATAAGGCTTATACTCTACGACATGTCCACATCACTGTGTATACACAAATCTTCATAATCTAGGCTCTCGCTCTCTCGAGCAACTTGAAGATTCTTTATTTGTTTCCTCAACACTCGCAACTGTTCGGATATTGAATCTTCCTCTTTGTACTTTTCTTCCTTTTCCATTTCAGCATACTCATCGATTTCATATGGCACTCTTGTCGTGAAGGGCTCTTTGAATGTGGGTTATGAAGTAGCATATACGAGTTGAACATACCGCTCGTGTGTAGCGGTGTATGCCGCAGGTATGTGGTGGGTTTGATTGTTGGCAAAGATGACGTTTCCACGGGGAGGCATATAAACTGAGTTAGTTTTGACTGGTGGGTTCTGCTGTGTTTGGACATAGTTTGTTACATAAGGGGTATGTATAGGATGATTTGGTGGATTTGCGGGGTTTACTGGTGGTACAACCTGGATTGTAACGAGAAATGTCAGGGATTGAGTCTAGTAAAGGGAAACAGGGTGGTTATGGAAGCATCATCACTGCTACCTGCGCCAGTTTTTGAATATGTTGTACCTCTTCTCTTAATGATTCCATCTCTTATTCCACCCTAGCAACATGCTCATCATTTCGAGTATCATTCTTTTCTCCCGATTTTCCCGGGTTGTCGGCTATCACCAAAGAGTTTCTCGCTGGGTCACAGTCGCAGACATCTTCCCTTTTGATCTCAAGTTATATGGTGGTTCAGTCGATTTTTGAGTCAACAAAAACCAACCTCTGTATTCGGGGGAATAAATAATAAAGTAGTTCCAAAAATAAAGGAAAAGAAGAGCAAAAGTTAGTTCCAGATTTTGCACCAAGATAAGAACATAGAGCTGTTAGTTCACGTATTCAAATAAGCACATTTTCCAAATATGGGAGGGGCCTCTCGTTGTTAGAGGCAGGCCTATGTCGAAAATTTTGACGAACAATTGGATTTTGACATGTTTAGATTCGGAACAAACTTTTGGTTTTTGATTAATACTATTTGGATTATAACATGCGGGAGCAATGATTAAAACATATGTTTTCCAACATCCACAAGATTACATGGGCCCACAGACTTGCCCTTGGGGAAATAAAAGGGTACATGATAAAGAGTGCAAGATATAAAAAGGGGGAAATCGACCAACCACTAGTAGCCATACCCAGAATCATCTCCCATGTCCTCCTCTTCCAGTTCCTCTTTTGGGTCTTTCACAAATTCTTCTTCTTCTTCTTCTTCATCGTTGTTGTTTTCAGGTTTTTCCTTTAGATCTTCTTCTGGTTCTGTTTCATAGTCAATTTATATATACTCGAACACTCGATCATCATCCTCCAGAGGTGGAAACATATGATCAGTTGACCGTGGGACCACTTGCCGATGCATGGAGGTAGTTACGAGATAATGAGGCAAAATCTCGTGGTAGAATTGTAAGGCTGTTGTTGCATATTCTAACCATGCCACTCCTTCTTTGCTTGGTCGGGACAACTCATCCTCTTCATTGATCCAGACAAAGTATTCTGACCTATCGGCATCATGATTAAGTCACTCAACTCCTCCTGAAGTTTCCTCACCCTTTGGATTGTGATCTTCCCATTGTACTCATCTTCATACAAAGTCGTTCTCGATCAGAGGGGTACATCCTAGATCAGACAAAACTTCCTGAGAACTGGTAGAGGTGCATATGGCTGAATGCCTTTGAGCCTTATCAACTTTATGAATTACTTCCCTGGGGTTCTAAGTATTGCCCTGCCGCTCAACCACGAAAGCTTCCAGTTTAACCATTCTCCACCCAAATTTGTCAGCATTTCTCTCAATTCTTCCTGCCTGTGCAGTGAGACCCGCTGCCTCATTCACTCATTGTTACTTCTAATCATATTGCTGACACACACAAAATAGTCAACAGTGGCCTATCTTTGAAAGAAGTGTTTTGTCGCCTATATTGCAGACTTTGAATAAATAGTACCCTCGGGAACATGCAGGCAGTTCTCTGAGAGTTTCTGCCAATATCATAATCACCAAAGTGACTTGTAGATTACCTCGAATTGTTTCCAAGACCACGGGTAGTAACTTGATGTTGATTCTCCCTCTCCTCCGTGTGAAAACCAGTAACCCTAGCAATACCAAAGAGAAAGTCAAAGGACAGATACTTTCCTAGTCGCCTGATCATGTTGGAACTCCCTCAGCTACCACTCGTAGCCCTCTTGATGTCCAAACCTATCAAATAATTGGTCTAAGCTCACCCATTTGTCTTCAATGTTCCTCGGACCTCGTCTACCAGCCAAACCGAAAGCATCGAGAAACCTGTGGCCAGGCATGGTAACTGGTATTATCACCTTCCTCCCAGCAAACGGTAGCTCTATGAAGCTAGTGACCTCTTCTAGCGTTGGCACCAATTCACAGTCAACGAACTTGAAAATCACTTTGGTTGGATCCCAGATCTATCAGTAACCTGGTAAGAACCTTATCGGCGCGAATGTTTAGTAAAATAGTCAATGCTCCTAAGTGCATCGTGATCTCATCTCCATGGTCTCGACAGATGTTCTTCCACCATTGATTCAACTTATGTGGTGCTCCCATACCCGTATTGATTTCAAGTATGTTCTGATTGATTTCCATTCTGAAGGGGTGAAGAAAGAGGTTTGATAAGTGTTTACTCCGAATATTTAGTGTCTTATGGGGATTAGTTCGTCGTTCCACAAAAGTCATGTTGTTAGGTGCATAACCTGTTGACATTAGGTTGGCTTTCCTAATTATGTGGCGATGCCAAGGCCCGACTCACCTAATGTTTATGTAGTATGGCCTATGTTTGCTAGAGTAGAGTGTTTCCTAATTTTTGGAGTAGGACTAAATACTGTGAGTATGTCAGTTGACCTGACAAGCCATTCTCTAAGACTAAAGAATTTTGAAAGAAGGTTTGGAGGGATGTAAAAGACAACCCTCGGGTGCCATTGTGTGTGATAGTATACGGCCAAGACTTGATAGAAAAGAGTGTGATGACAGTGTATATATAAAGCAATAACAGATAGTGGGATAACAATAATACATTAAAGCAGGCAAACAGGTACATGCTAGACAAGTAAGCATAGGTAAGCATATATTTGCAAAATTGAGCACAATTAAAGTAGCATATAAACAAACATTCCTAAATTCGAATTCGTCTAAGTCTGCTAAGGCCAGAAACTAAGTGATAATCCCCAGCAGAATCGTCATGTTGTTGCATCCTATTTTGCACGAGTCAAAACAAGAGTCAACTAGTGGTTTCCCTGTTGATGATAAAATTTATGCGCCACCTAATAATTTAAGGTATACTAGAGTATCTATTTAGATAATTGTTCTTTTTGTTTACTAACCAATGAGATCTGGGTAAGAGTTCTTGTTCTTCTAAGTGGAAGGTGTTAGAAACCCCCTAGAATCTACCTAAGGTAGCTCCATAGGACTTAGATTAGGCTAGGGAACTAAATGTCTATATTCTACTTGGTTAGTGATTAAAAGTATATATCATACCCTATGTCATGTTTAAAATTTGTAATTTTGAAAGGAAGTAGTATATGTATTTTGAAAAGTGAACGGGGGATTCATTTGTGAAAGCCTTGAAAAGTGTCCATACTTGTGTGATTGAAAGAACTTTTGAAAGTAGACTTATAATGCTTTACTTGTAAACTTTGTAAGTGTGACTCGGTTTAAAAATACTTTACTTTCACTAAGGGTTATTAGAGAAATAAAATTTAGATATACCTTAAGGATCGATTTAACTCTTGTATGCAAGCTTAGAAGAAATCATTTGAAGTTCTTTGACTGCGACTGTATCTGCTTGGTTGTAGAAAAACTTGATTTGAAATTATTTGCTCGATTTTGGTCTTTTAAATGAAAGAGGATCGTCAACTTTTTGAAACTGTTTTGAACTTCAAAATTCCATGCAAACGGTTAGTATAAAAGTGAAAACTGTATCACAGAAGTAATTTAAGCATGCTGAAGTTATTCTACTAATGTAAGAGATAGTAATTCTTTTTTAGTTACCTACCATTTTTAGCTTGCCTAGGTTTCTAAAGTAATTCTAATAGAAAAAATAGAAAATCATTCACTCAATATTATCAGTATCATATACACATAGAAACAACAATAAATTTATATAAGCGATAAAGGAAAGGAAGTTGGACTAAGAGTTTTGACTTGAAGAAAGTTAGGCCTCGCGGACGACGAACAACAACAACTTCAATGACTTCGGACTCAAGGGATAGAACTAGGGCATGCATTCTTGAGAACTTAGCAGACCCATTTGGTCACATGTGCAAAAAATAAAAGGAAGGCATTAGTGATCATGCCCAATATGACACTTAAATACAAGTAAGATCAATATAAGACCCAAAACAATACTATAATATGTATTGGTGATTAAGAGATACAATAATGTAAAGTCAAAAATAGACTAAATAGATTTATAGTGAAGCCTTTATTTCATTTAGCACTAAATTTAAAGAGATTAACAAATGTCAATGATTAAAGGCTTAAGGTAAATTCCTTTTATGGCAAGACACCTTATGGACCTCTGGCACTTTAAAGTTCACAAGGATCTCAGGGACCCCGAGGAGTCTTGTGTCAGGGAGGATATCTCAACCACAAACTTGATCTTACTCCTAAATTTCCTTAACCACTCACGCTTCATCTTCCCTATAGGTTTAAGTACCGACGAGGCATACACTGTAATTTCTAATATAACAGTAACAATAACACAAAGGTTCAAACATATATACTTCTCACAGAAACTATACGATTTTTACCATGAACATGAGATAATAGATAATACCAAGGATATCACAATCCAAACACAATTGTGTAATATAATGTCAACAATTACCAATATGCAGAAGGGATACCCAGAGAAACCAATTACAGGTGCAAACAAAGGAAGGGAACACTAGCAGGTTATATCAAAAACCCAAATAGTTAAGTCATGTAGTTGAAAGAATAGTGAAGATACATAGTTCAATCATACATAAGTTCTTGATCACAATATCTTAACAGCCCATGTTCAAATTAATCAGGTGTTCATCCACATACTAAGTCTTAACTTCTATTAGATGTATGAGTTACCAACTTCATTTGGAATCCCTAAAGAGCATTAACAGGAATGCTTATGCAAGTTGACATGTCAATCTTATCCTAAGCACATGACGTGATTACTTTCCCATTAAAAGCTCTTAATATCATACTCATAATAACTTATGTAAGCTTCGTAAGGTCCAGTGATAAATGGAGGCACATGCATGAGCATGAAGTACAAGCAAAGGTCTATTTTAAGCAAGAATGAGTGCAGAATCCTCTAGACATGGCATTCAAATACATACATAAGACATTCTAACTAGATTACAACATTACAAACGTGGTTGAATATCAAACAACATGTAATCAGACTAATAGTGTCATTATAGAAGTTCAGGACAATAAAAGTTTTATATTAAATAGGCATGGTACAACTATACAAGTTAAGAGTGATAACTTAGTCATGATGAAGTTCAGTTTAGTATGTCAACACAACAGGTGAAACTCAAACACCATAGATACAATTTTAACCAAGTTGCTCGGGCATAACTTAAAACTAAATGAATAGCAGCTGTCAAAATACACACAAGAATAAGTGCAGAAATTCATTAGGACTTAATCTAATTGTTTCACAACATATTTATATAGTGAAATTCCAGATATGATCACAGAGTCATGATTGTTAGAAAAGCTTTACAATAATGTCTCAAGAGATCTCAAAATCATACATGTGAAGAAAGAAGGTAACTCAAACAACTAAACTAATATGCTTTAACTAAGATTCCAACCCTATATTCAACTTAAACGTTCATGTCTATTTTAGTTAAGTCTATCAGAAAAACAACCTCAAGTGTATGATATAGGTCAACAGATAACACCCAAGGAACAATCAACATGGCAGGAATGAAGGCCATAGAAGAACATCAAGAAAGTATAAAGTCAAACAAGTGTACAAGGTTATTAAGACTCTTTAGCTAGTTTTAAGAGTTTAATCACACAGATTGTTCAATCTAGAGCAGTACTCATTAAGGTCACACAATAAACGATCAGTACTAAGTTGAGGCATACAATACAAAAGCAAAATAGTCGTTTATAAACAAATAACAATTTATTATGAACATAGACAATAAAGTATAAAATAATAACAAACATCATAAGCAGAGATACTCTATGGAAAACAACAAGATAAACATGACTTCAGCTTGGGCAATTAAAAAAGAGTAAGAGTCGACATATACTGATTTTCTTTTGAGCAGCAGATCAAACAAGGACTTTTCTTAGCCGTTTAGGAATTAAAGACTTAAACCCCAATCAGTGAGTAAACTCAGAACCGGAAAGAGAAGAAGAGAAATAAGAAAAATCAATTAAGAACACTAGACTTCAATTTTGCTAATGTGAATTAAAATTTTAGGTGTAGTTGGTGATGTTTCTATTGTTAGGTTGTGTTAGGTGTGAGAATTGAAGTCTCCCTTTTATAGAACAAAATGGCCAAGGCCTTCAACAAGAAAGTCAAGCCGAGACGATTCGCACCAGGGCAGCTTGTTTTAAAGAGAATCTTTCCGCATCAAGATGAAGCCAAGGGGAAGTTCTCTCCCAACTGGAAAGGTCCGTACATGGTTCATAGAGTGCTGACAGGAGGAGCACTCATACTTGCAGAAATGGACGGAGAAGTTTGGCTAAAATTGATCAATTCAGATGCAGTCAAGCACTACTATGTGTAATATTTATGCTTTCTCAGTGATGTAAATTGAACTACGCCTGACCTGATTCCCGTTTAAGAGGGGATACGTAGGCATCCCTATGGGTTCAATCAAAATTCAATAAAAATCTATTTTTTTTCCGCAATTAGAAACTGGGGAAGAATTTTGAGGAGGACCAGCGAGTAGCAGTCCACAAGCATTCACCGAGCCAACTGGGGCAGAATCTTGAGGAGGACCCTCAAAATTCTGAAGCAAGTTGAGCCAATCGCCGCGCGAGCAACAGTCAGAGGCGTCCACCCAGCAAAATGGGGCAGAATTTTGAGGACCCTCAAAATTCTGTAGCAGGAGAGGTTGCAGTGTCTCAAGCCATGTCATGTCANTGAGGAGGACCCTCAAAATTCCGCAGCAGGAGAGGTTGCAATGTCTCAAGCCGTGTCATGTCGTCGATTCATCTAAAACTATTTTAGATTATATATTATATCTTACAAAATCATGCATATTTTTTTTTTCTGAAGCAGTTTGTTTGGCGAACACTACCCCAATGATACAAACAATATCATCATGATCTTTCCCCTTTACAAAACTCACGATCTTTCTTTGGATGCAGGCACAAAATTGCAAAAGCCCCAAAACATATTATCCGCTCAAAGGACAGACATCGTTCCTCAAACTCGTCATGTCAACATTTATTATCAGCACAAACGATGTTTCATTATCACAATGCTCTACCGCAATTTAACACCAGCTAAGAATTTCTGTTGTCCTTCCTTTAATCTTGCATAAGGCTACCTTTCTGCCTTCCGAGATTAAACACTACCTCCATCTGCATTCGCATCTTGCATAAGGCTACCTTTCTGTCTTTCGAGGTTAAACACTACCTCCATCTGCATTTGCCTCTTGCATAAGGATACCTTTCTGCCTTCCGAGGTTAAACACTACCTCCATCTGCATTTGCCTCTTGCATAAGGATACCTTTCTGCCTTCCGAGGTTAAACACTACCTCCATCTGCATTCGCATCTTGAATAAGGCTACCTTTCTGCCTTTCGAGGTTAAACGCTACCTCCATCTCCATTCGCATATTGCATAAGGCTACCTTTCTGCCTTCCGAGGTTAAACGCTACCTCCATCTGCATTCGCATATTGCATAAGGCTACCTTTCTGCCTTTCGAGGTGAAACGCTACCTCCATCTGCATTCGCATATTGCATAAGGCTACCTTTATGCCTTCCAAGGTTAAACGCTACCTCCATCTGCATTCGCATATTGCATAAGGCTACCTTTATGCCTTCTGAGGTTAAACGCTACCTCCATCTCCATTCGCATATTCCATAAGGATACCTTTCTGCCTTCAGAGGTTAAACGCTACCTCCATCTGCATTCACATCTTGCATAAGTCTACCTTTCTGCCTTCCGAGGTTAAACGCTACCTCCATCTGCATTCGCATATTGCATAAGGCTACCTTTCTGCCTTCCGAGGTTAAACGCTACCTCCATCTGCATTCGCATCTTGCACAAGGCTACCTTTATGCCTTCCAAGGTTAAACGCTACCTCCATCTGCATTCACATATTGCATAAGGCTACCTTTCTGCCTTCCGAGGTTAAACGCTACCTCCATCTGCATTCACATATTGCATAAGGCTACCTTTCTGCCTTCCGAGGTAAAATTCTACCTATATCTGCATTCGCATATTGCATAAGGCGACCTTTCTGCCTTCGAAGGTTAAACTCTACCTCCATCTGCATTCTCTTATTGCATAAGGCTACCTTTCTGCCTTCCGAGGTTAAACGCTACCTCCATCTGCATTCGCATCTTGCATAAGGCTACCTTTCTGCCTTCCAAGGTTAAACGCTACCTCCATCTGCATTTGCATATTGCATAAGGCTACCTTTCTGCCTTCCGAGGTTAAACGCTACCTCCATCTGCATTCACATATTGCATAAGGATACCTTTCTGCCTTCCGAGGTTAAACGTTACCTTCATCTGCGTTCGCATCTTGCATAAGGCTACCTTTCTGCCTTCCAAGGTTAAACGCTACCTCCATCTGCATTCACATCTTGCATAAGGCTACCTTTCTGCCTTCCAAGGTTAAACGCTACCTCCATCTGCATTTGCATATTGCATAAGGCTACCTTTCTGCCTTCCGAGGTAAAATGCTACCTCTATCTGCATTCGCATATTGCATAAGGTTACCTTTATGCCTTCCGAGGTTAAACGCTACCTCCATCTGCATTCACATCTTGCATAAGGCTACCTTTCTGCCTTCTGAGGTTCAATGCTACCTCTATTTACTTCTCAAAAGCAACAAATGCCTATAGAATTATTTACTGGGCATTCCTTTTGGGCTAAGCTCTGGCCTTTTAATTCGCAAGACTAAGCTCTGTCTTGTCAGCATCATACTATTGCATTTTCATGGGCAGAAATATCGCCAACTTATCCAAAGGTGTCATCATTTGGAGGCACCATCTTCATGGCCCGAGAACACCATATCATGGGTTGAGGATCTCTTTTATCAGTTTGTATATCATTATTCAAAGGCATCATAGTTCGGAGGCATCATCTTCATGGCCTGAGAACATCATTTCATGGCCTGCGAATCCTGCATCAAGAAATTCATGGCCCAGGACATCATGGTCTAAAAACGTCATCCTTAACCGTCCAAAGACAACATTCATAGTCCAACGGGAATTTGTATCATGTTTAAATTTCGCACGATATGCTTGTATTACTCATTTGTAGGTAACGCGACAAGTAGTAGTTGTCCTGGCAGGAGTGATCCCGCTCCAGTTCTCTTAATTACCTCGTAAGCCGTTCATTCAATCACTCCTATATGTTGCGTCCATTCTTATAAAAGCTCCATCGGTATGCTTCGGCAATGGCTCCTGAACTACATACGGCCTGATTCCTGTAAAACCAGGGATAGGTAGGCAGTCAGAAACCAGGGTGCAGCCTAAACCTCTTCAAACCACTTCGCTCGGTCAAAATTGGCCATCATGTGTTTACCCGATAACTCTTCCATCCTTCCCGGGTAAAGAGGGGCAGCTGTTGATACCCAATTTTTCCTCAAATTATTTTAAACTTTGCATATCTACCTTCAAAATCACTCTTTATAATAACTGATATTTTTCCGTAATTTTTCATATTTTTATTAAATTCTTTTCCAATTTATTCAGTATTTTTATATTCAATAATTATTCATGAAGTATATTATAAATAATTTTCAAAATATTTCCCAGCTCGATATATCATTTTTTAAATCTTATTAGTATTTAATTATTTCACAAATTAGCCAATTTGGCATTATTTGACCATAATTACAATAAATTTGCAATTATAGCCTAGTTATACATTTTATGCCATTTAAATCAATAATTATTCATTTTATATATTTTTCTATATTAATTAATTACCTTAATTTCACCTATTTAGCCTTAATTTCATTTTATATGATTATTAGCTATTGTTATTAATTATTTATCTAATTTTAATGGGTATTTAACAAATAGTCATTCTTTATTTAAATTTCAGCCTAATTAATCCTAGTCCCTAACCCAATTAAACTAGCCTAGACCCCCCAAGCCCAATACGATATAATACCCGACCCAACCCCAAACCAATCTGAGCCGTTGATCAAATTAGATCAACGTCCCAGATTTTTGTTACCTTAATTAACCTAGACTAACCCCCCCAACCCCTCTCATTCTCACCGGTCCCTCATCTCTCTAACTCTCTCTCTCTCTCTCTCTCTCTCTCTCTCTCTCTCTCTCTCTCTCTCTCTCTCTCTCTCTCTCTCTCGTCTCTTCTAGAGACTTCCTGTCTCTTCAGATTATAATGGATCTCTTCATCTTCTCCGGCCATCCCTTCGCCGGAAACCTCGAAGCCTTCACCACCCTCTGCCTTCTATGGTTTCCTTATGCTGGTAATGTCATCCCTAAGGCCCTCGAGGGGAGAGGACCCGTCTGTTCACACCCATGGTGTTCCTGCTTACCCCAGGCCTTCAAGGCTTTGATTTTGATTGAGGTCTGCGACCTTTGAGGCTGAGCTAGTGACATTTGAGGCTCTTCTCATCTTCTCTGAGGTTTTCTTTGAAACCCTAAGGTTTGAAACTTCCGATTCCTTCAGATCTACAATAGATCTATGCATATTATGAGTTATTATGATGTTTCCTTTAAATATCTTCTATTTTTTCTAAACGGTTCTTCACTTTTAACTAGGGTTCCGAAACCCTGTTTTCAAAATGGTTTTCTTTGTCGATTTTTTAACACTATCTCATGATTTTCCCTCACATTTTTCATTATTAAAACCCTTTCTTTGTGGCGTGGTCAGTTATGGTTCGATTGTCACGAATGGCTTGAATTTCTGGTGATATTATTCTGCTTTTCCTATTAGGGCTTATGACTCTTCGTCTTTTTTGTGTGTATCATGTCTACTCTGTTGATTCGTACTAGTATCTCTGTAAAACCCTAAGTTTTTAGACATAAAACCCTGAAAACTACTGGTTTGCCTGCGTGTTCGCATATGTGCTTATGTTTCATTGATCTTTACCCTATGTTGTTTGTCTTTGGTTCTTCTTGCCTCCCTGATTCACATGATTCCAAATTTCATATACTAGGGTTTCTATGTTCTTGCTTAACAACCGTGTTGTTTTATGTTGATTCTCTTCAATTAATATTATGCTTGCTTGAGTCCTTGATTCTGTGTTATTTGTCACTCAATTGTTGCCTTACTTATAGCTTTTCTTATACTATGGTCATTCCTTCTATACATAAGAGTATCTATTCAGTAGTTGTTTGAATTTCTAATTCACTATGATTCGAAAAGCCCTACTGATCTCTCATGAGATATTCTTCTGATTTCNCTTAATTGCTTGCTTGATTTGGTCTGAAATTATTTTCTTACATGTCCTATGCATGGTAACTTTCCTTAATTATGCTTACCTACTAGCCGTTTGAGTTCAACCTTCAATTAAGGAATACTTAATTGCTTGTCATGAACACTGTTTTACCTCCTTTCCTTATTTGTTACTTACCGGTTGAATAACTCCTTAATTCAAGGGAGTACTTGGGCTGGTTATGCCCTGATTGATTCCCAGTCC
>MDKI01213512.1:0-29744 GCA_005239505.1 Nicotiana paniculata | reverse complement strand
TATTGTAGTTGTATATAACTGGGTAGAAATAATATATGAAAGTTGTAGATAAGTTGTATAATAGAAAATTAGTTGTATGAAAGTTGGGAGCCTTTTAAGGTGAATTGTATATATTTTATAAACAAAACTTGTTTATGCCGAGTAATTAACTAAACATGAACATTAAAGGTAATAAAGTTTCAAATAATGTATATGAATGGAAAAATCTCATACTTTTATTACATTTTTGTCAAAGTTTACTTCAATAACATAACATGGAGTAATACAAAAATAAGAAGAAGAAGCCAAAATTTTAAAGAATTTTGGTGGATCACCGTGGAGTTTTATATATGCTTCAGCGAGGCGTAAGCCTCGAGGCATGGGGCGTAAGCCCCATAGGTATTTAATTTATAATATTTTATAAAATAATATAATTACAGTAAATAATTATAAACAGGTAAAATTGCATAAAAATTTAAAAAATTATATATATAATATATGCTCTATCCCCGCAAAAACCTAGTCAAAACAATCTATTATATGCTACTTAGAAGCACAAGTAACTTGAGTCGAAAAGAATAAAGTTGTCATAACCCAAACAAGCGTCGTGATGCTACTTAGTCTCTAAAACTAGGTAAGCCGATTACAATTACACTTCGAGCTATTTTTTTCTATATAGATAATCGAAATCAAAAGCGGAAACAAATATAACCACCTCCGAAGACCGGTTATACTGAGTCACGAACTCCAACTGAATACATGCAATAATATCAAGGATCGAATATACAATATTGTTCGAATAAGAGTTGACAGTACTATAAAATAGAAAGACTTTGTAGCTCTACCTTGAATCCTTGCGATCAACACACTAACTCTGCCCGAGTCTGATATCTCCAATACTTGGCTCTGCACAAACATGTACAGAAGTGTAGTATGAGTACACCACAGTCAGTACCCAGTAAGTATCAAGACTAATCTCGGTGGAGTAGTGACGAGGTACAGTCAAGACACTTACTAGTCTAATAACATGTGCACTATAGCAGTATATAATAGTACTGGAAAACAACTAGCAGTGATAGCAATAAAAATCAACCAGTGATATAAACAACAAGGCAACACGAACACCATAATTATTAATCTAACGAATAAGGAGCACAAGTACAACCAATTAAACAAGTTCTTCAAATATACATCTTTCAGATAAATATCTTTCGAATATACCTCTTTCAAACAAATATCTCTCGAATATAATTTTTTCAAATAAATATCTTTCGATTATACTTGTTTCCAATAAATATCTTTCGAATGTAATTCTTTCAAATAAATATCTTCGAATATACTTCTTTCAAATAAATGTCTTTCGAATATAAATTCTTTCAAATAAAAGTCACTCTGTGACACCTCATTTCATAATCATAAAATACGGGTCTCGACCTACTTTCATATTTTCGTAACACGGGTCTCATCCCACTTTCATGTTTCCACGGTACCTCGTGCCCATATTTCTTACAGAACTACATGAACAACTCACGTGCCAATAATAAAAATTATTATATTTTCTCGGGCACTTCGTGCCCACATTTCATATTTGTTGCGGCGTGCAACCCGATCCCATATAACATAAATCATACTTGTTGCGGCGTCCAACCTGATCCCATATAACATAATCATACTTGTTTCGGCGTGCAACCCAATTCCATATAATATAATCCGCCCAACGATAGCTATAGGCTCACAATTTCAATATAGATCAGACTATTATCAAGTTTACCGAAACAACAAGACAAGTTACACAATATATAAAAATAAACACAAAGAAAATCACATCATAACATGAAAATTGCCAACGCAATAACCCCACATCATTACATAAAAATTACCACATCATCACATATCATCCGTGACACTAGCCACCATGATCTCTCCTATAGCTACCGTTATCACTCTTATAATAGCCTCCCTTATCCCTCGACCCTGACAATATGAATAACCACCCTTATCGCTCCTATAGCCACCCTTATCGCTCCTATAATAGCCTCCCTTATCACTCTGCCCAGACAATATCCCAACACACATAACAACAGTGAAATGCCACCCTTATGCCTGCATAACATCAACAATAGAATGTCACCCTTATACACCGTGTAACAGTAACCCAAATCACACAACAATTCACACAAAATATTATCACAACAACACAACATCATCAACTCGTATTTACAAATTTCCCATAGGCCGCAACCTTTCAAAAGGTACAACAAAGACAATTAATTTCACAACAGATAGTCCACGTCTTAACATAATGTATATAAAATCTCAAAAACAACAGCAAGGATGGAAAATAACTCAGCATAGGACAACGCCTTCTTTAATCCAAATTTTAGATAAATATACAAATGCCTCGTTTTAAACTTATTTATTACTTATTTCCAGGAAACGTCAACTCAACAAACACACGGGATTCACATATAAATCAAAGTGGCAATCACACCAAATTATCATATAAAAATAAATTCGACAAACAAGGGTTTGAGGTATGGCGAATAGAGGACTTAATAAATGCCAAAAATTATCCAATTTAATACATAAAAATGCTTATGACTTTAAACCAACAAAATTTGCACATATAAACCCGAGTACGTACTCCTCACCTCGCTTACATGGATTTCAATCACATAATTTCCACATAAGACTCAATGCCTAAGGGGTAATCGCTCACTCAAGGTTAGGCAAGATACTTACCTCGATGAAACTAAACCGATACTATAAATTCTCTTCGCGAGTGAAGCCGCCTCTGAACGGCTCAAATCTGAAATTCGCCCCTTCATAATACTACGATGGTCCACCACACTAACAAATTTCAATCTACAACAATGCAACACTATTGCGCCAATTTTAGCAAGATTTCTATACTTTAAGTCATTTAGACATTTTATCAAACATCTAATGTGTATATTTTCTACAACCTCCTTAAATGAAATTTCTTCACCTATCAACCACCTTCCACACAAATGATTCACCTCACAATCGTCTCTAGGTCATCCACAACTTCCCTTAGCACATGCATGCCTAACAATTCACTCACAACCCACAAATCTTATCTGTTAATTCATTTTACAATCTCTACAATACCAACACACCTAGGTTGGGCACTCATTGATTCCAATCACCATTCTATAAGTCCTAGCACTTATTTCGTACATAAATAATCACCATGGATTAGTTAGAGATGGTAGACATACCTCTTGTAGACCAAATCTTGAAAGATAACTTTTGGGGTGTTCTTGAGATTTTTGAAGAAAGTTTATGGAATCCAATCAAAAACATGTTGTAACTAGTGATTGAGAAGTGAAATCATCATAAAAACACAGTTAAAACTCACTTTAGGTGTGTATTGCAAGCCTTGGTCGGATGGGTGATGGAGAGAAAGCCCTAGTCTTGAAGAAATGACTTAGCCGCTCTCTCTCCCCGGCCTCGGTGGGTATTTATAGGGCTTCTATGTGCGCAGCCGCGCACATGGTCAAGTGACCGCGCATCTGGCCGCCCAAACGAGGCAAAATACCCCCTTATATGCGCAGCCGCGCATATGGAAGAGTTCTGGTAAAATGGCCATAACTTTATGTATACATATTCAAATGACAAACAGTTTGATGCGTTGGAAACCAGACTCAAAGAGCTTAATTTGATGGGTATATCACCACCTAAGTCTTTATATTTTTGTAGTTTCATGCGTTTGAATTCGTATCTTGTGCGAAAACATTATCCCATTGTATAACTCTTAACTTGTCTTAGTTCTAGGGACCTCCTTAGACCCTAACAACATCCAATACACCTCCTACACTTTATATCATGATAATCTAAGTTGTTCCAGTACTTAACCTCTCGTGGAAAGTCAAGACGATACTTAAGCGACTTGTGAGCGTGCTTATGGCCTCAGACTAATATTTTCGAGGGGCCTCACATCCTCCAACAATAGTAGAATCACGAATCGCGCATCGATTCAAGCCTAAGAAACTTATGAACTTCCGAATTCCAAAAATAATGTCGATTCATACCAAACCAACTCCAATTGACTTCAAATTTACGCACAAGTCATAAATGACACCACATACCTATTCCAATTTCCGGAACCAAAATTCCACCCCAAAGTCGTTTTCTCAAAAGTCAAACTTTGGTCAACTCTTTTCATTTAAGCTTTATAAAATAAGAATTGTTCTTTCAATTTAATTCTGAACCTTCCGAAAACCAAACTCGATCATGTGCGCAAGTTATAACACATATTACGAAGCTGCTTGAGACCTTAAGTTGTTGAACGGGACGTAAATTCTCAGAATGACAAGTCGGGTCGCTACATTCTATCCCTCTTAAACATATGTTCGTCCTCGAACATGCCAAGAATCTTTTTTAGGATATTAAATTACTGAGTGTATTCTTAGACACATACTCGAGGGTGATTGTACTTCGCCGCAAACTAACATGGATCCGACAATACCATATCAGTTGAGATTATTCCTACTGTTTGCTCTTACAAGACTTAAAAACCAAATTTCTTACACTCCTATCAAGTTAAAAAAAATAGACCTGATTTTTTTCAGATCGACACATGGTATTAAACTCAACCGGTTGTAGAAACTCGTGCCTACACTCACACTACACATTCATACAACGTAACACATCATACATGGGCCCATAATCAATCTCAAATCCGGCAAATAAATCTTGTCTCGATTAAAGCCCAGTTTTAACACTTCACAATACTGATAACAATGCAGGGAATATGAAAACCTTGTAATTATTCATCTGAATCGTTGAGTCACATTTAACGCCATCTGACAACTCAGCTAGTAGGCTAAAACACAATAAGCACAACACAAATACGACTAACATGCACAAATAAACACACAAAAGAATTATCAAGCAAGCCCAACAGGCATAACTCCCTATCTGTACTTGTCACGATCCAAATACCTGGTCGTGATGGCGCCTATTGTGAAATCAGGCAAGCCACACATTTCATTGCTAAAAGTTATTTTTAGGAAAAATCATTATAGTTACAACAAGAGTCTCGTTTTTATAAAAGCATGTAAGGGGTTAACATCACTGATAACATAAATAAAGGAAAACCTGAATCCAGATCTAGTGTCACCGAGTCATGAGCTACTACATCAAAGTATCAAAATACAGAACTGACACAAAGTTATCTGAAATAAGCAAATATGACAGGTGGATAGAGAAGGAGATAATCGAGGTTGTGATCGTCAACTGCTACCTCGATATCTCCCAAGGAACTCTGACTGCAGCTCAACAACCACTACCGGGTCCCGCTGTACCTGGATCTGCACAAAAGGTGCCGGGGGTAACGTGAGTACACCAACTCAGAAGTAACAAACCCAAACTACGGGTTGAGAGGTAGTGACGCACTAAACCTCAATAATTGTAATGAAAACAGTACACAGAATTTAGGCATGCTCACAGTTTCAACAGATAATGAAAACAGAATATGATTGATATGTTAAGTAACCCAAGTATATCCCAGTACTCTACATGACAATGTATCAACAGTGTGAAAATGCACATAGTGCTCACAGCTCTCACACAGAAGTCCACTCAGTACTGTATATAGCTCTCAAGCCCAAGGAAAATCCATCCCGAAATATGCATAAACATCAGTAACCGTAGTCACTCAGTACTGAGGTAAAAGGCCAATCCAACCCCCACGGAGAAGATCCATCTCCGGAACAACACTCAGACAATATCCATGTCCAGGGACGATCCATCCCTCACATATCATCAACTCCAGACAAGATCCCTCAATATCAATGCGCTTACTGGGGTGTAAAGACTCCGGAGGGGCCCCTATTGGCCTAAGCGCTATATCAAGCCAACTAAGGCATGATCAGAGTATCGTTGCAGTGTGCAGTCCGATCTCATAACTGTCTCAATAACAGGCTCTCGTCCTCACTCAGTCACTACTCTCCAGTCTCGCTCACATGGGCTCACGGATGCATGAACTAGCTCGAAACAATGAAAAATATATAAAATCAACAATTACCAAGACTGAGGCATGAAATGATATGCTAAGACAGGACTGAGTATACAAAATCAAATAAACACATAAGGAGACGGCAATATACGACCACTCGGGTCTCAGCATTTTTGGCGTGAAGCCCTAGCATTTGACTTAGCATGATTTCTAGCATGTTCACATTAACCACTTCAATAAAAGTGCGGATATCAATCTGAAATAGCTACTAGATGGTGCCATGGGATAAGCCAGGCCACAAATCACTCGGTGTACGCCCGCACGCCCGTCACTTGGCATGTGCGTCACCTAAATTATGATCATATAGCATATAGTTTGGGGTTTCGATCCCTCAGAACCAAGTTTGGAAACGTTACTTACCTCAAAACCGGCTAAAATCCTAGCCCTCAATGCCATTGCATCTAGACTCGGCCTCCGATTGCTCCAACTCTACCAAAAATCAGATTTATATGGTTAATATATACCAAGGAACGAAGCCCACTCGAAAACTATCAAATTCAACCAAAAATCCCAAAATTGGCCAAACCCGACCCTCGGGCCCACATCTCAAAATTTTATAAAAATTATAAAAATGGAATCCTTACACTCTCATGAGTTCATACATACCAATACACCAAAATCCGACAGTAAATGACCCCTGAAATCCTCAATTCAAAGTCTAGAACCTCAAGCCCTAATCCCTCAAATTACACCATTAAATCCCACTAATTTCATGATTAATCAATCAAATACCAACATAGAATCGAGTATTAGGTTCAAAAAATGTTACCTCAATGTGTTTTTCTTGAATTTCCTCTTCAAAATCCCTCAAAGCTCCAAAACCGTCTTAAAAAATGGTGAAATATAAGAAAATTCGCGAAGGCATCATTTTATACTTTCTGCCCAGCGATGACCGCACCTGCGATCCCAGGTGTGCACCTGCGCAAAATCACTTAAGGGTCCAAACTCGCACCTGCGACTCATCCACCACACCTGCGGGCTCGAAGTTGTGACTCACCTTCCGCACCTGCGATGCAACCCCAGCCAGCCGACCAATCTCCACACCTGCGATGAACGAAATGCACCTGCGATGGCCGCACCTGCGACCACCCGTCAGCAGGTGCGAAACACCAGAACAACAACACACCAGCAGAATTTCCAACTTTCAAACTCTCCGACGACCATCCGAAATCATCCCGAGCCCCTCGGGGCCCCAACCAAAAATACAAATGCCTTATATAACATCACCCGAACTTAGTCGAACCCTCGGAACACTCAAAATATCATCAAAACAACAATTTAATCCATGATTCAAGCATAAGGATTCCTAAACTTCTGAAATTCTCCAACGATGCCGAAACTGCCCAAAACTCGTTCGACTGACCTGAAAATTTACACACTCATCCAAAATGACACCACGAACGTGTTCCAACTTTTTGAATTCCATTTCGACCCCGATAGCTAATTTTTCCGATGCCGACCGGAAATTGCCAAAACTCAATTTCGCCAATTCAAGCCTAATTCTACTGCGGACCTCCAAACCACATTCCGAACACACTCCTAAGTCCCAAATCACCTAATAAAGTTATTCGAGCCCTAAAATCTGCATTCCGAGGTCGTTTACCTAATAGTCAACTTTCAATTGACTTTTTTAACTATAAAGCCAACTTAAGAGTCTAAGTGTCTCATTTCTCACCACGATCACTCCGAACCCGAACCAACCGACCCCACACATCATAAGTAGGCTAAGCAACACATGAAAAATCACAAACAGGGAAAACAGGGCTAATCTCACGGAACGACCGATCGGGTCGTTATAGTACTATAATGCTAAAATTTCACAAGGGAGAATTTAAAACATATGAATTTAACCACAAGTATCTCATCTTGATATGACTTCCACTGCCGTACGTAGCCCGATTTAAACATATCAATTCATATTAAAACGCGAGGATCCCATCCTCAGCTCTGAATCACAAGTATTATGCATATCGTGCTAATTGAAACTTTCCATTTCTTTTCTTTATTCTTTCTAATAAATTTCGTGAAACAATCTCACAACACATAATGAATCCCCATATGTAGGGCATTAAATTTACATTTTTACCCAAGCTATCCCGAATTAATATCAAAACCCACTGTAATGAGTAGTAGAAAGTCACTTTTGGACTCATAGCCTTCAAAAGGGTACAAAACAAAAATGATAGACACGGGCTAACACCATTATATCTCCCAACAGGGATAAACACGTGAGTGGAGAACAAATTCACAAACTTAACGTATAATGAGCATGATAGGAGGCCTCACCTCGATAATCGGGATTGAATCAAAACAAGAATAGTGCTCCTCTATTATGAATCAAGTCATACCTGTAACAACACCATATGGTGTAATGGCCCCAGCCATACCATAGAAATTATACCCTCTAGGGCGCCCTCTACCCTCCTGTCCTCCACCCCTAATTGGAGGTGCATGTGGAGTATTAACTGGAACAGAGCTTGTAGCCTGAGTGTTTGGATGAAATCCATCTCTCCCCAAGTCTGGGACAATCTCTCATGATGTGCCTAGTATCACCACACTAATAACAACCCCTATAGAGGCGCGACTGCTCATACTGAGTCTGTGTTGGATAATTGGAATAACCATTGTAACAACCCTGTGTCGGTGGTGCACTAAAAGTATTAACTGGAGCACTATGAGTACTGTGAATTGCGGACTCGGCTAACCAACTGCCCGAGCCTCCACCATGATGATAATTAGTTGTAGAGTAAAATCCACTGAATCCTCCAGAATTTCTAGACCTCTTGGCCTCCTTAGACTCCATTTCCTCACTTCGAACACGTTCTAACATCCTGGCAATCTCCACTACTTGCTAAAATGGAATGTCAGTCTGCAACTCTCGAGCCATGCATATTTTAAGATCATAATCGAGCCCCTCAATAGATCTGCAGACTTGCTCTCTGATTGTAGGAACCAAAACAGGTGCATGACGGGCTAACTCATTGAACCTGATGGCATATTCTGACATTGTCATGGTGCCCTGACGCAGCTGTTCAAACTCTGTGCGCCACACATATCAGAGAGTCTGAGGAACAAATTCTTTCAGAAACATTTCCAAAAATTGAGCCTAAGTTGGTGGTATTGCATCGGCTAGTCTACCTTCTTCAAAGACTTGCCACCACTGATACGCTGCTCCTGACAGCTGAAACATAGTAAAAGCAACTCCGCTCACTTCCACTATACCCATGGTGCAGAGAATACAATGACACTTTTCTAGAAATCCATGAGCATCCTCTGTAGTTGTGCCACTGAAAATAGGTGGACTATACTTCTTAAACCTCTTAAGTCTCTTTTGTTCTTTGAAGAACTTAAAACACACACTTAAATATGCTCGCTAGTAGAACATAGTATAATAAAATATTGTATCCACATGGATTGAGGTTAATAGTATTTTTCGTAGTTTATAGCTTGGTTTCTATCCAAGATGATCAACAGTTGAGGATTATGTGATTTAAAACTAAAATTAACTAAGAATCTAAAGTTAATTGACTAATGACAATCGAACAAAAGTAGCAAGGAAGATATCAATGGGAGAAAATAGGCGTTGATTGGATAGGTGCAAGATAATTGTCTGGGATTTAACTCTAGTTAATTCACTTCTAATGTTCAAGTGAGTCTATCGAATTCACTTAATTATTAATTCAAATGTTTAGTAGAAACTCCCCTCTCAATTAAGTCTCAACCTCACAATATGAGCTAAGTTAAGCTCGGTGAAGATATGCACAAATTCGTAGTGAATTGGTCTTTAGGAGAACCTCTCTCGATTATCCTCCTAACTAGGTCTAAACAATAATTCAACTATCCTCTTTCGATTACTAAAAAAAATCAATGAACTCAACCAACAAGATAATGCAAAGATATCACAAGTATGCCTCTCTCGATTACATGAACATGTGAATATATATGCAATAATTAAAACACCCAAAATGATTCAATACATAGAAAACTAGAGTTAATATCCACAAAAAAATATCAATACACCAATCCACCAATCCCTAAGGATATGGAGTAATTCATCACAAATATAAAGAAAAACATAAAATGATCCAAACTCTTTTCTTGAGTGAGGATTGAATGATGAATTCCTAGTGCTTTCGCTTCTCTACCTTCTCTCTAGCCTCCTTATGTCTTAGATGGGTTAAAAGTCCATAAAATAACATTTTTACATGTATTTATACTAAGTAGGGTTGGGCCAAGATGAAAACACATTTTCCTGTGCGAATTGGGATAATAACTCTGTAAAAATTGAACAAGCGCGCCGCATGGAGCGACGCACCATGAGGGACGTTAGTGGGAAAGTATAGAGGGTTAAAATCTGTCAGGTAGCCAAAAAATGTATAGGCACTAGTGCTGTTTTCTCAGAGTCTAGATTTTTCTCGACTTTTTTTATATCTGGACGTGATTTTCGACCCCCGAACGCAATCCAGGATTAATCCCTTGGGATTTTACTCAGAATTCAAAGCTCCAAATCACTCGAATTAGCTCCATAGCATCTAACATAGCTCGGAATCCTCCTACAAGGTATAAAACACACAATAAGTGCAAAACACTAGAGGTTAAAGCTCAAACTCAATTAAAGTGCAGTAAATTAGAGTGCAATAAGCGACTAGAACACGAGATTATAGCCTACCATAAACACCCCACACTTAACTATTGCTCGTCCTCGATCAATCAAACTGCAGTTTATATAGACACGACCTTTTTAAACAACTCTCATAACTCATCACACCAAGAATATTTAAAATAGACTAAGCACAATAGTGTAACATCATCGCCTCAAGATTTGACTCAAAATCACCATGAATTGTTTATACTCATTCACTTACTCTAAATAGAGGTCAAGCATGACCCTTCCTTTGTGAATCAAGTGCCCTCACAACAATAGAAAGTAGTTCCACACACAATAAGATTTACGAACAATTAGGAACTCAAGATAGACAGAATTCACTCACTCTCAGAAATAACATTCATATGCCACGAAAGATGAACCATAGGCTTGCCCGTAGTATACTACTCTATTAATTGAGTTCATTCAGTCAAGGATCAAGTAGGACTTTAACTGGTTGTAATGTAGGTTGCGGGATGGGAAGTATACATTTAGATATAAGAGTGACTACACCTCCCTAAACACTTTAATACATACACTTTAACATTTAAAACCCTACACTTATGTCAAACCAAAACTCCACCTTCACATCAATATATATTAACTCCATACTTCTTTAAGCACAATTGCATCAAGCACTACCACTTTTCAATGAATATTTTTCACAACAATATAACTATGTTTTTTTTTTCAATTCAAGTGGCTCTCACTTTTTCAAAATAATGCACCTTTATCCTTATTTCATTAGTTCCATTCAAAAGTTAAACCAACTACTCCACACTTCAACTTTTACGAAGTTCATAACAAATTCAAGTGCTTATGAGAGGTAAAAGGTTCAAATAGATGGTCAATTCAAACAAATAGGTAGGTTTTTAATGTGGTTGCCAAAGAAACAGGATTACAGGCTCAAATGAGTTAACTACGATACATAACAAATAGGTGGGTAAAAACATATAACTGTCTCAACAAAGAAATGCATATATCACTTCAAAGACTGAATAAAGCTACTATTTTGCGTTGCCTATATCACTTCATGTGCACAGAATACACCAAAACCTCACACACACATGGCACAGAACTTACTCAAGATTGGAGTATTAAGACACTCTGGTCAAAGCAATTAAGCAAAGCTAAACTTATACAATTTAATGTACTAATACAAGAGTCAAAATTTGAGCCTAAGTGTCACAACTAAAGTACTCACTATTCTCAAGGCATAATAAAGTTAAGAGACATTATCTTCAATTTAAATCATAACACAAGATTTCCTACTATTCTACAAAACCAAAAACTGACTATACCTGGTTCAAACAAAATCCTTGAAAAAGAACAGAGGTACAAAGAAAACCAAGGGGGAATTAATACACTACCTAATAAAAGAAAGTATTTTTGTCTTTTTCTTTCGACTTTATTCCCTCAAGAAACCTGTCGAATGATATCCATCGCCAGGAAAAATAATTTATTTTAAATTTTTTTATGGTTTTTCAATTATTTCTAACTACTAAAAAGCAGAAACTAAAACATATACATACAACATACAAATATCCCCCACCATACACTTAAAGTTGTGGCATGTCCCCATGACACACAATTAAAAAGCATAAGGTAGAGGAATCTCTAGTCGGGGTCTGAGTCGAAGTCGGACTCCATTTTTCTCTCCCTAACTAGTGCATACATCCACGCAGATAACTTCTTCTCAGCCTTCTTGGGGTACACCCCAAACTTGTATTTTTCATTCATCGAAGCCATCACTTTCGAGCTTTTCACTTTCCACTCTAAGCTTGCAGCTAGTTTCTCCTTTCTCACCCCCATCTCCACATTCATCTCGAAGGTCACTGTCTCCTCACCCATTCTAAGCATGAGCTTTCTATCATGTATGTCTAATATTGCTATGTCCGTCGCTAATAATGATCTTCCTAAGATAAGGGGGACCTCTTTGTTCTCCTCCATATTTACCACAATGAAATCTATAGGAAAAACAAACTTATCTACCCGAACTAAGACATCTTCAATTATCCCCTCAGGTATCAAAGTTGTTTGGTCAGCCAGATGCAAGGAAATTGGTGCTGACCTTATCTCTCCAATCTCATGCTCATTCTTCTTGTAAACAAAGGCATTAAGTTTAATTGAAGCACCAGAGTCACATAAATATTTATCAAAATTAAGAGTGCATAACGAGCAAAGTATAGTGAAACTCCCTGGATCTCCACACTTTATGGGGTTTGTTCTGCAAGATTGCGTTGTAATGCTCTGTGAGCTTGACTACTGATGTATCCTCGATCTTCCTTTTCTTTGTAAGGATCTAAGTTCAATAATTTTGCATAAGCTGGAATTTGTGAGAGCACTTATGTGAATGGCAAGTTTACATTAACCTTTCTCAATATATCTAAGAATCTCTCAAACTGCTTATCCACCTTTTCTCTATACATCTTTTGAGGAAAGGGCAGAGCAAGCATATGCTCGCTCTCACTAGCTTCCTCCCTTTTTGAAGTTACCTCCTTCTTCTTTTTCTCAGCTCCCTTCATGTCTTTCTTTTTCTTCTTATCATCTTCACTTTCACTTTCTTTTTGACTGGGGTGGGCTCTTTCAACACTTGCCCTCTTCTCAGAGTTACATCATTCACCATTTCTTTGGGGTTCTCAGTATCAACTGGTAGAGTACCTGGGATTCTCTTAGACAATATGGTGGTAATTTGTCCCACTTGCTTCTACAAGTTTCACAATCATGTGGCCAGTTCTTTGATAGCTGTATCATGAGCATCCGACCTCCTATTTGTCTTGACAATAAGGACTTCATCAGATCTTCTAACACAGACTAAATTGGTTGTTGAGGCTGAAACTATGGCCTCTGCTGATTCAGAAAACCAGGAGCACCTTGAAACATAGGATTTTTTTGTTTCCATGCATTCGTAGTAACCCCAGGTGAACTCCATGAAAAACCAGGGTGCTTCCGATCCATTGCATTGAACTTATGCGTTAACTTCCTCGATTGAGGTTTGACGCTCATGAGTAGGGTGTGCTCTTCCACATATATCACACACTGCATGAGGTTCATTATGTATCGAGGCTAAGGTCAACTTCTTTATTTATTTTTCCATGGAGTCCACCGGTCGTTCTTCTTCTTTCAGCAACTTCGGAGGGCCACTGATTTGCATCCTCAGAAAACTCATCTAGAACTGTGACTATCTCCTTTGGAGTCCTTTTCATCAACGGACCTCCAACTGCATTGCTCATCATTCTGCGTGAGTTCGGTGTTAATCCATCCCAAAAATCCTATAGTTGCATCCAGATTTCAATTCTGCTATGGTGACACTTTCTCATTATCTCCCTAAACCTCTCCAAGCTTCAAACACAGTTTCAGTCTCATTCTAGAAGAAGTTATGGATTTTTCTTCTAAACTTGCCTGCTTTAGCTGAGGAGAAATATTTAGCAAGAAATTTTCTGGTCATCTCCTCCCACATTCTAATTGATCCCTGGGGTAAGCTTCTAAGCTAGGGCTTTACATCATCTTTAAGTGTGAAGGGGAATGCCCTTAGATAAACTGCATATTATGACACACCATTATATTGAAATGTGTTCATGATCTCCTCGAAATCCATAAGATGATTGTTTGGATCTTCATTCATCTTTTCTCTGAAAACACAACTGTTTTGGAGGGTTTGGAGAAACCTTTGCTTCAATTCAAAATTATTGGGTGCAACTGGAGGTGGTCTCGCACTGGATAAGCCTTGGTTGTAGACCGATTTAGTGTAATCTCTAAGTGATCTCCCAGCACGGAGATCTATGTTTCCGAACTGGTCTGCACCCAAGGATTGATTCTGAGCCATTCTTCAAGCCTTCTCCTCCTCATAAGCAATTTGTGCATCTCTAAGTGCTGCTTCTTCAACATCCCTTGCAGCTCTCTCTCTGAGTTGGGTTGACTCTCTAGCAGTCAAATCAACATTATCATTATCTCCAGCCATATCTTCCTTGGTTGAGGATTTCCCAACCTTCTCTATTTTCTCGGTGATATTTCTTTCCGTCCTCAACAGTCGCAATTGTTTCTCGATTTCTGGTTCACATAGTTACAATTATTTCCCATAAGACGACTCATGCAACAATCTAACCTGTAGCATGCGCACAGTCAAAGAACACCAAACGTAAAAAGAGAAAAATAAAATAAAAGGAAAAATTCTTGAATTAACACTATAAACTATTACAAACACTATTGATTGCCAATCCTCGGCAACGACGCCAAAATTTGACGAGCTTAAAACACATACTTAAATATGCTCGCTACTCGAATATAGTATAATATAATATCGTATCCACATGGATTGAGGTTAACAATATTTTCATAGTTTATAGCTTGGTTGCTATCCAAGATGACCAACATCTGAGGATTATGTAATTTAAAACTAAAAATTAACTAAGAATCTAAAGTTAATGGACTAATGACAATCAAACAAAAGTAGCAAGGAAGATATCTATGGGAGAAAATAGGGTTTGATTGGATATGTGCAAGATAATTGTCTGGGATTTAACTCTATTTAATTCACTTCTAATGTTCAAGTGAGTCTCTCGAATTCACTTAATTATTAACTCAAACATTTAGTTAAAACTCCTCTCTCGATTAAGTCTAAACCTTACAATATAACTAAGTTAAGCTCGGTGAAGATATGCACGAATTCATAGTGAATTGGTCTTTCGGAGAACCTCTCTCAATTATCCTCCTAACTAGTTCTAAACAATAATTCAACTAGCCTCTTTCGATTACTAAGAAAAATCAATGAATTCAGCCAACAAGATAATGCAAAGATATCACAAGTATGCCTCTCTCGATTCATGAACATGTGAATATAGGTGCAACAATTAAAACACCCAAAACAATTCAATACATAGAAAACTAGAGTTAATATCTACAAAAAAATATCAATACACCAAATCCATCAATCCCTAAAGATAATTACTCCATAGATATGGAGTAATTCATCACAAATATAAAGAAACACATAAAATGATCCAAACTCTTGTCTTGAGTGAGGATTGAATGATGAATTCCTAGTGCTTTCGCTTCTCGACCTTCTCTCTAGCCTCCTTAGGTCTTAGATATGTCAAAAGTCCATAAAATAACATTTTTACATGTATTTATACTAAGTAGGGTGGTCCAGACGATAACACCTTTTCCTGCACGAACTGGGATAATAACTCTATAAAAATTTCACAGGCGTGCCGCATGGAGTGACGCGCCATGCGGGGCATTAGTGGAAAAGTCCAGAGAGTTGATAACTATCAGGCAACCAAAAAATGTACAGGCGCGGCGCGCCACGTGTTGGACTAGTGTTGTTTTCTCAGAGTCGGGATTTTTCTTGACTTTTTGATATCCGGATGTGGTTTTCAACCCCCGAACGAAATCTCAGCTTAATAACTTGGGATTTTACTCAGGATTCAAAGCTCCAAATCACTGGAATTAGTTCCATAACATCTACATAGCTCAGAATTCTCCTACAAGGCATAAAACACACAATAAGTGATAAATACTGGCAATTAAAGCTCAAACTCAATTAAGGTGCAGTAAATTAGAGTGTTGTAAGCGACTAGAAAATGAGATTATAGCCTACCATCATTCTTCTTCTGATGCCACTGGCCTGACCTCGGGCTGAACTTGAATAACAGGTTGTACCGGCACTACATTCGGAACCTGATCTATGGGAACCTGCTGCTCTTGAGTACGGATTGTAGGAGTATGAGCTACTCCCTCAACTGGTGTCTCTGGTGCCTGTCCCCTAACTGGATCTAATGGCGGCTCTTTAGCTTCCTCTCTAACCGGTGTTCTAGCTGTGACACGTGCCCTTCCTCAGCCTCTACCTCACGCCGGCCTCTTGCGCCCCTAGCAGTATGAGCGGGTGTCTGCTCAGGTGACCCGGTAGCACGTGAACTCACCATCTCTGAGAGAACAGAGATACAAAGGCTTAAACTCCAAAATCAACAAATTCCGCATGATAGGAATGAAAGAAGTGGAAATTTCCTAACAGTTTTGTAGCCTCTCGAAGATAAGTAAATACGTCTCAATATCGATCCTCAAGACTCCACTAGACTCATTTGTGACTCGTAGAACCTATGAACCTAGATCTCTGATACCAACTTGCCACGACCCAAAATCCTACCACATGCGTCGTGATGTTACTTAGTCTTTAAGACTAGGCAATCCGATTACAATTACACTTTGGGCCATTTTTTTCCTGTATAGATAATCGAAACCAAAAGCGAAAACAAATATAACAACTTCCCAAGACTGGTAATACTGAGTCACGAACTCTAACTGAATACATGAAATGATCTCAAGGATCGAATATACATAATTGTTCGAATAAGAGTTGAAATTACAATTAAATAGAAATACTCCAAGGGACTGCGACGACCAAGCATATCTACCTTGATTCCTTGCGATCAACACACTAACTCTGCCCGAGTTTGATATCTCCAATACGTGGCTCTGCACAAAAATATGCAGAAGTGTAGTATGAGTACACCACAGTCAGTACCCAATAAGTATCAAGACTAACCTCGATGGAGTAGTGACGAGGTACAGTCAAGACCCTCGCTAGTCAAATAACTTGTGCGATATAGCAGTATACAATAGTACTGGAAAACAACTAGCAGTGATAGAAACAAAAATCAACCAGTGATATAAACAACAAGACAACAAGAACACCATAATTATTAATCTAACGAATAAGGAACACAAGTACAACCAATTAAACAAGTCCTTCAAATATAAATTTTTCACATATACTTCTTTCAGATAAATATTTGTCCAATATACCTCTTTCAAATAAACATCTCTCGAATATAATTCTTTTAAATAGATATCTTTCGAATATACTTCTTTTCAATAAATGTCTTTCGAATAAAATCTTTCAAATAAATATCTTTCGAATATACTTCTTTCAAATAAATGTTTTTCAAATATAAATTCTTTCAAATAAAAGCCACTCTACGACACCTCATTTCATAATTATAAAACACGGGTCTCAGCCCACTATTATCAAGTTTACCGAAACAACAAGACAAGTTGCACAAGATATATTAATAAACACAAGGAAAATCACAACATCACATGAAAATTACCAATGCAATAACCCCACATCATCACATAAAAATTACCAACACAATAACCCCACATCATCACATATCATCCCTGACACTAGCCACTCTTATCTCTCCTATAGCCACCCTTATCACTCCTATAATAGCCTCCCTTATCCCTCAGCCCTGGAAATATCAATAGCCACCCTTATCGCTCCTATAGCCGCCCTTATCGCTCCTATAGCCACCCTTATCACTTTGTCCATACAATATCCCAACACACATAACAACAATGAAATACCACCCTTATACCTACATAATGTCAAAAATGGAATATCACCCTTATACGCCGCATAACAGTAACCCAAATCACACAACAATTCACACAGAATATTATCACAACAACACAACATCATCAACTCGTATTTACAAATTGTCCGTAGGCCACAACCTTTCCTAAGGTAGAACAAATTCAATTAATTTCATAACAGATGGTCCACGGCTCAACACAATGTATATAAAATCTCAAAAACAACAACAAGGATAGGAAAATAACTCAGCATAAGATAACACCTTCTTTAATCCAAATTTCAGATAAATATAAAAATGCCTCATTTTAAACTTGTGAGCATGTGATTTTTACTCGCCATATCGTCCTATAAAAATCTCAATAAATCAATTGATTTTACGAATTTTTGTTGAGTTTTAGTAAATTAATTGTGAACTGTTAGTCATAATTCATTTTTTTTATTGCATCAAGAAATTATGAATTTTTTATTTGTAATTAATTGATTAAATAACAAGCGGATAATGATTATTTGATGTGATATGGTTTTGACAACTAATTACTAAAATTAATCATTTTTACCCAATAAATCACTGATTTTAATTAAGAGTAAAAAATTAATGGTTTTACTCCTAATCAATCCATGATTAAATGTAATAAAATTTAGAACTATTTATTACTTTTTTAAGTAGGTTTGGTTTTAATTAAATTGATATTATTTAATTATAGGGTTAATTAGGGTGTTAATTAATTATAGGATGATAATTAGATTTAATTTGTTATAAGAGTGTTAATTAGGACCTGGGCTGATTTTGCCCAGGCCCAAAATAATCAGTCCCTCGAAGCACCCAAACGACCCATCCCAATACACCTCCTATCCGGCCTGGTCCCCCATTACACTAAACGACCCTGTTTAAGTCACAACAGACCCCAGCCGTTGATCTCCTAAGATCTAACGGCTGGGAACCCCCCAAAGCCTAAGTGTAAAACTGTCCAAACCTTACCCCCACACCCCATTCGCCCCCAGAACACCCCCCACACTCTCATCTCTCTCCCTAGGCCAAACCCTAGCCGCCCTCAAACACTCACCACCTCCGCCGGCCGTAAATAGCCTACCGGCGACGGATCTCCACCAATCGACCCCAAAATTTCACCCTACAACCTCCTTCATCTCCCCAATCACCTCCTAGGTTTAGTTTCCCCAAAGAACAACTCTATTTCAACCTATGTCAGACCTGAAAATCCAAAAAAAACCTAAACCTTGTAAAGTCGATTTTAGAGTCTCTTTCGAGCTCGCCGGAGTTCACCCAAATCATTCTTACTGGTATCCCCCCCTCCCTTCCCTTTCTGTATTTCCTTCATTTTTCTTAATAAAATCGTATGCGTGACTGTTTTAGTACACATGTTTATGTTACTGTTTTCATCATTGTCGTTTAGTTAAGATTCGTAATTTTTCTGTTTGGTTTCTTAATTCATGTTCAAAACTGTCTGATTAGAGGAAGGTAGTCTTAAAATTCTAAATAAAACCAAATCATGTATATGTGTAACTGTTTCTGATAAATTATTTGATGTAGCAATTTGCGAAAGATAATCACTGCTGGTTAGTTGTCATTGATTGATTCCCTGCTTAGTTTATGGGTTTTAGGATCTAGAGTGATTTGTTGTATTGTGTTCAAACCTAAACCTATTTACCCTAATTTGTCTTTTCATTTCAGTATGATCTAAAAGTTTAATCACCCACCCAAATTAATCGATTAGGTAATTATTAATTAGGTAATAAAGAGATAACTATACTTGACTGATTAAGTATGCATCTGAAACTGAAATAAATAAGGTAATTAAACTAAGTCTAAGGACCTAACTTAATTCTTAAAAGTAACTCGCTTAGATAGGTGTTAAAAATCAACTTGGTCAAGGTTAATTATTGAATTAATCACTCAAATAGGATGATTAGGCCTAATTTTCCAAATTGAGTTGATCACAGTTAAATCTAAGTCTAAATTAATTCATGCTCAAGTTCTTCAACCTAGAAATTAACTTAAGTGACCTCATTAAGTATTGATTATTACTTAAAATCAACTTAGTAAATAATATAACCCTTAATTACAGAAATGTAATTCTAAGAGGTATTGAGGGGTGATTTAGGATTTTTAGCTAAGGAATCTTGGGTGTAACAACCCAAGAACCTTCCAGAATAAGGAAATCAAATTTTTTGGGGTTAAAAGGGTAATTTCAGGGGCTAGAATTTTCTAGAATAGATGCAGCTGTCCCAAAAGGATAGGGTTGACAACTGCATTTGTATTATTTTCAGCTTATTGGATAGGGAATATGCTAAGCATACCCTATCCCAAATACCCATATAAATACCTTACCTAGTCCTCTGAAAAAGACAGATTTTTAAAAGGGAATTCTCTGCACTTTTACCACTGAAAATGACACTTCTTAGCTACTGAAGAATCTGAAAATTAGACAACAGAATTTTCTATAAATTTCCTCACAAAAGTTCTTCTGGAATACTGTTTTCATTGCTCTAAAAAAAACACAAAGTATTGAAAATACACTGAAACCATGAGTACAAAAACATTTTAGAAGATCTCGTTTCTCTTGTTGATTTCTCTTCAAATTCTGGTTTGGTCAAGCTTTATTCTGGGGGATTCTGCTTGAGTTGTTGCTGTTTTTGCTGCTGTGTCTAAGCCTCAAACAACATTCTTGGTATCTTGACCTTTATTTGGTCAAGGTTGCATTCTCTGTCATTTTTATTACATTTTGGAGGTATGTAACACTCTACCATAAATGAATTTGTTAGATTCAAAATTCTTGTTTCTTTTTGTTGCTGAAATTATTGGGTGATGTTCAAATTCATTTCTTGATTTTATGAATCTTATATGTGAATGTATGTGAAAGCTTGTTAAATCAGTTGTTTTGTACATTTAGAAGTCATGTAACCAGTCCATGTTCTTAACAACACTAAGGGGAATGAATCTGACCCCTAATGGTCAGATTCACTCCGTAAAAGTGCTAAAATATCCGTCTTATGTTTAGATTTGAGACGTTACTGCTTAAAGCAACACTAAAAGGAATCGAATCCGACCTCCCTAATGGTCAGATTTCTTCCTTATTGATGTATATAAATTTATGTTATTTGGTTTCAAAATCAATGATGAAGTACAGATCTTAATTATGAAAGGTTGCTAGCTTGTACAGGAGCAGCAGTAGATATTCTTATTTTTTATTTATTTATTTTTTTTAGGAAAATTGTATTTCATAGTGAAATGGCTATGTAATAGTGTAGTTGTTTCTACAGATTTCAAGTTTGTAAATAAGACTGGACTAGACTCTATAAGAATGTATATTGAGTTATATTTATTTTTCTACTGTTTTTTTTGTCTTCTCTTAAAAATCTAAAAGACTTTCGAAATAAAGAGAGAAGTTGCTTAACTTGGGCAGGTCTGCATAAGCCTTTTGTAATTGGGCCAGACCCGTGAACTTAGACTAGTTAGGCTCAATGGAGTCTGGACTTCGGATCTTTAGACTTGAGGTTATGGGCCAAGTAATCACGTTAAAATGATTAGAGGTCAATTACTTTGTAAGCTGTACAGTAAGTACTTATTTTTTTACCAAAATCTTACACTACTGAATATAGACGATTTCAGAATCAAAACCAAAGAATATAATTAGAATTTGAAAATTTATAAAGCTGTTTTGTTCTAAGTAAAGAATGGCAAATTCCAGCACTTACGTACTCCAGTTTTCTTCTCCGTCTGATTGAAATTCTTTTCATAAAAGGATCAAATGGCTTTAAATTAACAAAAAAAAAATATCGTCATGTTTGATTTTTCAAATGACTGTTGGTGGCAAAGTTTCTCTTCTTAGGCTCTTCAATCATATAAAAATACACTTGATGATTAAATAGAAACGGTAGTGAACTATATTTTGCCTTTATGTGATATTATCCATTGTTATTTGAATCAAATATGTGTTAGCATGTATCTCTCAAATGTTTTATTTTTGCCTTTATCCTAATTCGAACCATGTGACTCTTTCATCAAAACTAGCCATAATTAGGATTGGCCAAAGGGGTAAACAATAAATTGGGCTAAAATATGGCCATAGCCCAAACATTCGTCTTTAAATTAGTGAACTTAATCGTATACAACCTTCTACATATCCTCTAGGTCTAAAATACCTCTTTTAGTTCGAAATTATAGAACTTAGTGAATAATCAAACATCGCCTCAAATAGGCTAAAACTGTCACGACCATAGTCTTGACTACGTAATCTACACTCGGGTGCGACAACGCATGTCCCCATCTTCAACTTCAAATTATATTAAAATCGCGTGTTGCAATTGCGGGTGCATTTCGTGTGGCGTAATTGTAATATGTCCAAAAATAAACAAGTGCACGCTATTGTGACTTGTTTCAAGATAAATTCATAAATACTAAAAGCGGCTAAAAGTGAAAAAGGCTAAAAAGCACAATAGGTTTAAAATATGTAAATAATTAGATAATTAGGCCAAATATTAATAGATAAGCGACCGTGCTAGAACCACGGAATTCGGAGGTGCCTAACACCTTCTCCCGGGTTAACAGAATTCCTTACTCGGATTTCTGGTCGCAGACAAATCAAAACAGAGTCAAATTTTCTCGGTTTGGGATTTTTAAAACAAAACGGTGTCCCGGAGCATCGTCGAAAATCCGAGTGGCGACTCTGAAATATAATAATAAATCCCAAAATCGAATAATATAACTTTAATTGGAAAAACTCCCTTATTACCTCACCGGTGAAAAAGGAGGTGTGGCAGCTCTGGCGACTCTGTTGGGGATCGAACCCAGAATCTCTGGTTCAGGGTTCAAGAATTCGAGCTTAGAATAGCTGTTATATTTGGCTTTCATAATTACCTGATTTTTACATGTTTAAACCTAATGTGCTAAATGTCATTTTTTACCACTTTGATATTATCTAAATTGGATATAAATTGTGCCGAAACCCCTCTTCTCTCTGAGTCTTCTAAATCATCTGGGAAGTGTGCACTTCATGTGACTTCTTTTCTGTTAGAGTCATATCCAAATTTTAGAACGAGGTAAAGATAAGTTGCAAAGCCGGTGAAGCTTCTGTATTCCCGGTACGCTGCCCCCCCGGCTCGAGCTGTCCGCTCGGGTAAGCCTGGTCTAGAAGAAAACCCCAGGATTTAAACTTAGTATAACATATCCTCATGTCGGATCCATAGTAGGAACGATTATTTGCATCACGTGCATTTGACTTAGGGGACTCAACACAGGGGTTGAGTCCGTCTAGGACAGGTGTACCCAAAAATAAAATACTACCCTGATGCATCTTACCTGCTACGTATGCATTTATTTGTTTCAGCTTGTGTATTGACCGGCTAAAATAAAAAAAAATGAACAGAAAAACCAAGAGTGAGGTAGAATAGAATATTCACCCTGTTTTGAAAATCCTCGTATTTTTCCCGAAACTCTGCCAAAATTTCTGAAAAATAACATTCCAAAACAAAATGAGTGGGTGTATATTTTTAATCAGTCAGGATTTTTCCGAACTACGCATTGTATTATTCTCACGGGTGTGGGATACGTAGGCAACCCTCGTCGGGTCCAACTCTATTTTTCAAAATCAAAGGATATAGCCCTAAATAAAATTAGGCGACGCCATTATAGCCTGATTGCCCAAGTGGGGCACCGGAAGGCCGTTTTTGTAAAAGTGGCCGCCTGTGATTTGTCTTTAAATTTTGACCCAATTTTCAAACACGGCCTTAAAGAAAACGTCCTACCCGAAGTATTGAAGGGCCGTATTCGCAAAGATGGTCCATTTTTCTTTATTACAAAATCCTTTGCAAAAATAACACTTTTCAAATTTTTTTGTGGTTTACAAAAAACGAATTTGCAGGATGAATACAGTTGAAAACATTCCCTTCAGGGCAGTCGAGGAAATCCCTCTAGGACTCCATATATGGTCGAGCGACTTGGGGAAAGCTAGTAGAAAGTCTGTTATGAAAGCTTTAGGGGGACTTACTGGTCTTTTAAAAATCAAGGCGAGGTTGGACATCGTCGAGGCTCTAGTACCGTTTTGGGATCCCGCCCACAACGTGTTCCACTTCTCAGACTTTGAATTGACGTCCACGCTAGAGGAAATAACAGGGTATTCTGGTCTCAATGACAATCTTAGAAGTCGGTACCCAGTGGCACCCAGGGCGGTGACTCCACATAAGTTTTTGGATCTGTTGAACATTAGTCGGGACGTCCAAGACCCACACCTGTCCGAAGGTTTTTTGCACTTTCTATTTTCTTTAAAAACGTTATGGAGATCCCCAGGGTTATGAGGCTAACAACACTGGTTAACTCACAAAGATCAGGCTAAGTGGGAAGCTCGCCGGGGGCTAGCTTTTATGGTAGCATTCTTGGGCACCTTGATTTGCCTAAGAAGTGACGGATGAATAGATATCGGGCTTGTGGGAATGGCAGATTTCATGATGAAAAAAATCCAATGGCACACTTATACCGATGGTCTTAGCCGAGATTTACCGTGCTCTGACAGTTTGCCAATCTGGAGGAAAGTTCTTTGAGGGGTGCAACCTGCTTCTACAAATCTGGTTGATCGAGCACCTTTGTCGCCGCCCAGGCTACATGAACTGTGGCTTAACTGGTTTGAATTGCATCGAGGAACATGGTACTCGGTTAAAGGGCCACAAATTTCCTGAGGGCACGGAAGCCTGGCACTCATACTTGAGTTCATTGACTGCCGACCAAATCGAGTGGACGTTCGGGTGGCTCCCTGTCGGCGAGATTATCAATATGTCTGCTGAGGTTTGCTATCTCCTGTTAATGGGCCTGCGAAGCATTCAGCCATATGCCCCACACCGGGTCTTACGCCAGTTGGGGAGGCAACAGGGTGTTCCCCATGACGAGGACTTAAGCCAACAGCCATTGAGTTCTGCCCGAGAGCTACATTTTCTGAAGGCAGGGTCCGTCAAATCTGGAATGAGTGCAGGTTTTTAGAACCTCAAACTCGGGTGAGAGATTTATCTAAAGGGGAAGTGGAGCCTGCCTACACTTCTTGGTATGGCATAGAGGCAGGGATCATCAAGAGCAAGAACGACCCGCAAAGAGACCCTACGTGCAACAATTCACCGAGCAAACACAATAGCATTGGGCTTGGTTAGAAAAGGAAAACAACTACAAAGCTACCATAAGCAAGTTGGACGCCCATGTCAGGGAAATCAAATTTGAAAACATTCTACATATTGCCACAATTGAAGGGGAGAAAAAAAGGGTAACCCAAGAAAATAAAGTTCTCCGGGCCCAGATACAGGAATTAAAAACAGCTGCTGAGAACCCAGAGAGAAGCAGAACTGATGAAAGGCTTATCAACAGTCTGAGGCATAAAGTGTGCAGCTATGGGAATGATCTAGACAAAGTTGAAGAAGAACTGGCCGGAGTTCGGGCAAGATTAACAAGAAGTGCAGAGGAAAGAACAGAGTTTGTCCAGAGACTAAAAAGGAAATATGACCAAGAAGTCATAGTCTTGAAGGAAAAGCTGGCCGTCCTCGAGAACGAAATGGCCAAACAGGCAAAAAGATTTAAGACAGAGAGGGAACAATGTTATGCCATGATGGCTCTGTTGGAAAAAGAGTTGCAACAATGGCAAGAGCAGAGTCACAAAGACACCCAGACTTTAGAGGCGAGATCCCAGCAAATCGGGCGCCTATTTCAAGAAAAAGGTATCATCAAGCGAAAGGTCCAAGAGATAGCTGACTACATCGTCACCAAATGCCAGGAATGCGAAGATATGACTCGGACCAACTTCTTCTCAGCGGTTATGATCTTCGTCCACAAGATAATGGACGACCTTACCGCCTCCAGCAAGACATAGCACGCAGGCCCGTGGAAAAGCCGAATGATGCCCCACCGGCCCCTGGATCAACGGAAGCACTGATGTATTTTTGATGTTTTTCGAGTCTGTATTTCATTTTTCTAGTTATAGTCATGTCTGAGTCCACAGTAGTTTTTATAAAATATGTGTCGAGTCTGTTTTGCAAACTTTGAAATTTCGAAAGTGGGCTACAAGTTTTTTGTAATCAGAAGTGTTTTATTTAATGAATGAAATTTTAGAATGAAGCTTTTAGAAAAAATACGTATTTCTGTCCTTTGGTTTTGCTAGCATGAACTACGTGATGATCTGATTCACGCGGCGCCGTGATACGTAGGAGATCCACACAGGATTCGATCATCACCATAAGAAAACAAACCGAGCGAGGAATTAAAGAGAAGAAACAATAAAAAGGGGAAGGAAAGTTCAAAACCCAGAAATAAAGCCGGGATGAAGTACACAACTGTTGCAAAAACATATAGAAAAGCGTTTAAATTGCTCAGGTGCATTGCATACCCCAAACGTGCGATTGCCTATGTGATAAATGTTTCAACCTAACATTTTGTTGGTTCAATCTAAAAGGTATTTTTAGGTGGTTGGTTTTGCGGTAACCTGGCTTCCCATCCTTACTTCACTAGATCAAAAGGGAGCATAGAAATGACGTCAGAAAGCCACCTGCCAATCATCAACTCTTCCGTGGAAGACCTAAATCCAGCCATCCTAACGTCTGAGTCAGCAACAGCTGAAGAGAACAGGACTCTGCATTGCCGCATGCTGGAAATATAAAACGCATGGTCCAATGGTAGGGAACCACCCAGTACCATCCCTGGTTTCCCAGAGATAATTCCCGGGGCAGGCGGGACATCCAACATCCCCATAAGCTACCCATCCACACCGTTTGGATATCCAACTATGTCGGCTCACTGTGCCGGAAGGCCTTCTGAGGTTCCCCCCAGGCCCTGTTTTCCGGTGTCTTCCAATATCTTCACTGCACCACCAATCTCTGCCACGGCTCCACCGACTATATCTGGACCAAGTTTCGATCCGCCAGCATTCACATTCCAAACACCGTCCGTCCATCTGGATACCACTCATATTACTCCCAATGCATATCCCCAACAACCTCAGCTTGAGGTCACTTTGGGACAAGATAAGAAAAGCCTCGAGCACGAAGAAATAACTCGGAAAATGAAGAGTATTGAACAGAGCCTTAAGAATATACAGGGGCTGAGCGGGCAGAAAAGCATCTCCTATGCAGATTTGTGCATGTTCCCGCACGTCCACTTGCCTCTTGGGTTTAAAACCCCCAAGTTCGAAAAATATGACGGACATGGGGACCCCATAGCTCATCTGAAAAGGTACTGTAACCAGCTCCGGGGAGCAGGTGGGAAAGAGGAACTTCTCATGGCATATTTTGGAGAAATCTTGACGGGAATTGCATCAGAATGGTACATGGACCAGGATATATCTCGCTGGCACATATGGGATGACCTGGCACGGGACTTTGTCCGGCAATTCCAATACAATTCTGGATATCGCTCCCAATAGGAACTCACTATCCAATCTCAAAAGAAACCCTCAGAGAGTACGCCATCAAATGGCGTGAGCAGGCCTCCAAGGTAAAACCTCCGATGGATGAGGTTGAAATGGTCAGCGTCTTTCTACAAGCACAGGAAGATGATTACTTCCAAAATATGATGTCCTCCATGAGAAAACCATTTGCGGAAGCAATAAAAATTGGAGAAATGGTGGAGAATGGTCTAAAAATTGGTCGTATCCTGAGCCAATCTTCCATAAGAGCAACCTCTCAGGCCATCCAAAGCGGATCCGGGAGTGCAGCTAACAGAAAAAAGAAAGAAGAAGGGCCATGATGGTTTCCGATGTCAGGAAGCCTCGACAATACCCACGTCCATTTCCCAAAGCTTCCCAATATTACTATCCTCACCAAGACGCATCTTATGCTATGCCCCCTCTTCCCTATGCGATGATGAACGCTCAACCACATCCCAGGCTGGAATAACAATACAATCTGAATAGAGCTCCACCTCCGAGAAACAAACATCCTCCCCCAGCTCCATATAATCCACACCCTCCCCAAAACTACCCATACAACACCTACCCCCGTGAACCACCAAGGAAACCCAACGTCACTCCTATCGGGGAGCCGTATTCAAGCCTCTTCCCAAAATTAGTCCAGATGGGGCTTCTATAACCCGTACCTCCGACCAGGCAAAACCCAACATCAGCATCATACAAACCGGGAACCAATTGTGCCTACCATTCCGGAGCAGGAGGGCATGACACGGAGGAGTGTTGGACCCTCAAAAGGGCCGTGGAAAGCCTTATAGAACAAAAGAAAGTGGTGTTAAGGGACGAAGAAGCTCCCAATGTGACGAACAATCCACTGCCCACTCACAATCATGGGCCCGTCATCGGCATGATTTGCGAGGACCAGGATTTCGATCCAGCTCTAAAGGCCATCATCGCCATCGCAGATGTGGAAAGAAAACCCAAGGCGGAACCCAAACCAGTCAAGGAGATGAAGAAAAGTAACCCCGTTCCCCAGGTCACGGAAAAGGCTGAGATTGAAACAAATAGGGGACCCTCTAAAAATGTTGTCATTTATATCCCCAAGGCACACAAAAGGAACAAAGTGTGTTGAGCCCTCCTAGAAGGTTACAATTCAACAAGGCATTATGAATGGCCCAAAAATGTACGTGCCGAAAGGGACGTATGTGGCGCGGGAGCAAATAATTTCACCAAGGCTGAATGAGCCCGTGGTTATTAGCCGCGCGTTGCAAATTCCCATGAAGAATACTACTGACGTCCCCTGGAATTACCACAGGATGATGGTGACGTACAAAGGGAAAGAGATTACTGGGGAAACAGGTGGTATAAACTCATCAGAGAAATACCTCGACCTGGAAGAACTAAACAAAAGCAAGCTGAAACGCTTTCCGCCTAAAAGGCTCACCTGTGCCGGAGAGGCAGAAGAATTCTTCAAGAATATGAAAACCGCTGAATACGCCATAATCGAGGAGCTCAGAAAGTCCCCCACTCAGGTCTCACTTCTATCCTTGCTGGTAAATTCAAACAGGCATCAGAAAATCCTGATCAAAACCCTTAATGAAGCATACGTTCTGGCCAACACCACAGTTGAGCAAATGGAAAGAATGGCAGAACGATTTTTTGAAGTCAACCGGATCTCATTTAGCAAGAATGACTTGCCCAAGGAAGGGGCCGCCCACAACAAAGCTCTCCACCTAACTGTTACATGTGAAGGTTACTATGTGAAAAAGGTTATGATGGACGGTGGATCTGGGGTTGATATTTTCCCTCTATCGACCCTACAAAGAATGGAGATCGATACTGAGAGAATCAGGCCCAACAATGCGTGCGTCCGTACATTCGATGGTATCAAGAGAGACACGATCGGGGAAATTGATTTGGTCTTGACAATCGGCCCTGTAGATTTTGAAGTGACATTCCAGGTCATGGATATGGATACTTCCTACAATTATCTCCTGGAAAGGCCTTGGATCCATGCGGCAGGGGAAGTGCCATATACTCTCCACCAGATGGTTAAGTTCGAATATGAGGACCAGGAAATCGTGGTCCATGGGGAAGACGAGCAGTCTATTTACAGGGACCCATCAACCCCCTGCCTGGAAGCAAGAGAGGGCAGCGATCACATAGTCTACCAGGCTTTCGAGATTGTGGTTGCAGACCAACATGAGGAAGGAACCCCGTGCCCTCAACCCTTCCTATGAAACGCGCCAATTATGGTCGCCAACGACATTATTAAACATGGGTACACACCTGGAAAAGGGCTCGGGGTGT
>ML360217.1:0-12510 GCA_005239505.1 Nicotiana paniculata | reverse complement strand
GCCAAAAGATGTAACTTGATCCTTTTGAAGAGTTGGTTATGGTTTCTTGGATTGTATTTGATGTCCCGGATAAATATCATGCGATCCGGTACCGGATCCTTACCAAGGCGTCCGGCCTGGACCATGGATGGCGATAATACAGGCACGACTGGCTGAATTCCAGTTTAATTGCCATAAAATGCCAAAAAATGTAACTTGGTCATTTTCTAGCATTGGTTATCGTTCATTGGGTCATATTTGATGTCCTGGAAAAATAGCATGCGATCTGGTAGCGGCTTCGTACCAAGGTGTCCGGCTTGGACCATGGATTGCGATAATACAGGCACGACTTCCGGAATTCCAACTTAATTGCCATAAAATGCCAAAATATGTAACTTGATCATTTCGAAGCGTTGGTTATGGTTCCTTGGGTGTATTTGATTTTCCGGAGAAATATCACGCGACCCGGTTCCGGCTCCGTACCAAGGCGTCCGGCCTGGACCATGGCAGGCGATAATACAGGCACGACTAACGGAATTCTAGTTTAATTGCCCTAAAATGCCAAAAAATTTAACTTGACGATTTTGAAGAGTTTGTTATGGTTCCTTGGGTTGTATTGATATCCCGAAAAAATATCATGTGATCCGGTACTGGCTCCATACCAAGGCGTCCGGCCTGGACCATGGATGGCGATAATACAGGCACGACTGGCTGAATTCCAGTTTAATTGCCATAAAATGCCAAAAAATGTAACTTGGTCATTTTGTAGCATTGGTTATCGTTCATTGGGTCATATTTGATGTCCTGGAAAAATAGCATGCGATCCGGTACCGTCTTACCAAGGCGTCTGGCTTGGACCATGGATGGCGATAATACAGGCACGACTTGCGGAATTCCAACTTAATTGCCATAAAATACCAAAATATGTAACTTGATCATTTCGAAGCGTTGGTTATGGTTCCTTAGGTCGTATTTGATTTTCCGGAGAAATTTCATGCGATCCGGTACCGGCTCCGTACCAAGCCGTCCGGCCTGGACCATGGCAGGCGATAATACAGGCACGACTGACGGAATTCCAGTTTAATTGCCGTAAAATGCCAAAAAATGTAACTTGACGATTTTGAAGAGTTGGTTATGGTTCCTTGGGTTGTATTTATATCCCGAAAAAATATCATGCGATCCGGTACTGGCTCCATACACAGGCGTCCATCCTGGACCATGGATGGCGATCATACAGGCACGACTGGCGGAATTCTAGTTTAATAGCCATAAAATGCCAAAAAATGTAACTTGATCATTTCGTAGCGTTGGTTATGGTTCCTTGGGTCGTATTTGATGTCCCGGAGAAATATCATGCGATCCAGTACCAGCTCCTTACCAAGGCGTCCGACATGGACTCTTACAGGCGATAATACAAGCACGGCTGGCGGAATTCCAGTTTAAATGCCATATAATTCCAAAAATTTAACTTGATCATTTCGAAGCAATGTTTATGGTTCCTTGGGTCGTATTTGATGTCCCGGAAAAATATCATGTGATTCGGTACCAGCTAGGTACCAAGGCGTCCGGCCTGGAACATGGCAGGCGATAATACAGGCACGACTTGGCGGAATTCTAGTATAATTGACATAAAATTCCAAAAAATGTAACTTTATCCTTTTGAAGAGTTGGTTATGGTTTCATGGGTTGTATTTGATGTCCTGGAAAAATATCATGCGGTACGATACCGGCTTCGTACCAAGGCATCCGACCTGGACCATGGCAGGCGATAATACAGGCATGACTGGCGATAATACAGGCATGACTGGCAGAATTCCAATTTAATAGCCATAAAATGCCAAAAAATGTAATTTGATCATTTCGAAGCGTTGGTTATGGTTCCTTGGGTCGTATTTGATGTCTTGGAGAAATTTCAAGCTATCCGGTACCGGCTCCGTACCAAGGCGTCTGGTCTGGATCATGGCAGGCGATAATACATGCACGACTAGCGGAATTCTAGTTTAATTTCCATAAAATGCCAAAAAATGTAACATGATCATTTCGAAGTGTTGGTTATGGTTCCTTGGCTAGTATTTGATGTCGCGCACAAATATCATGCGACCCGATACCGGCTCTGTACCAAGGCGTCCGGCCTGGACCATGACAGGCGATAATACAGGCACGACTGGCGGAATTCCAGTTTAATTGCCATAAAATGCCAAAAAATGTAACTTGATCATTTCGAAGCGTTGGTTATGGTTCCTTAGGTCGTATTTGATGTCACAGATAAATATCATGTGATTCGGTACCAGCTCCGTACCAAGGTGTTCGGCCTGGACTATGGCAGGCGATAATATAGGCACGATTGGCGGAATTCTAGTTTAATTGCCATAAATTTCAAAAAAATGTAACTTGATCATTTCGAAGAGTTGGTTATGGTTTCATGGGTTTTATGATGTCCCGGACAAATATCATGCAGTCCAGTACTGGATCCATACCAAGGTGTCTGGCCTGGACCATGGCAGGCGATAATACAGGCACGACTGGCGGAATTCCAGTTTAATTTCCATAAAATGCCAAAAAATGTAACTTGATAATTTCTAAGCGTTAGTTATGGTTACCTGGGTCGTACTTGATGTCCCGGACATGCTATCCGGTACCGGCTCCATACCAAGGCGTCCGATGGACTATGGCAGGCGATAATACAGGCACGACTGGCGAAATTCCAGTTTAATTGCCATAAAATTCCAAAAAATGTAACTTGATCATATTCAAGTGTTGGTTATGGTTCCTTGGGTCGCATTTCATGTCCCGGAGAAATATCATGCTATCCGGTACCGGCTCCATACCAAGGCGTCCGATGGACTATGGCAGGCGATAATACAGGCACGACTGGCGGAATTCATATTTAATTGCCATAAAATGCCAAAAAATGTAACTTGATCATATTCAAGTGTTGGTTATGGTTCCTTGGGTCGCATTTCATGTCCTGGATAAATATCATGCTATCCGGTACCGGCTTCGTACCAAGGCGTCCGGCCTGGACCATGGTAGGCGATAATACATGCGCGACTGGCAGAATTCCAGTTTAATTGCCATAAAATGCCAAAAAATGTACCTTGATCATTTCCAAGCGTTGGTTATGATTCCTTGGGTCGTATTTGATGTCTCGCAGAAATATCATGCAATCCAGTACCGGCTCCATACCAAGGCGTTCGGCCTGGACCATTGTAGGCGATAATATAGGCACGACTAGTGGAATTCCAGTTTAATTGCCATAAAATGCCAAAAAATGTAACTTAATCCTTTCGAAGAGTTAGTTATGGTTCCTTTGGGTGATATTTAATGTCCCGGAAAAATATCATGCAACCCAGTACCGGCTCCGTACCAAGGCGTCCGGCCTGAACCATTGTGGGTGATAACACAGGCACGACTGGCGGAATTCCAGTTTAATTGCCATAAAATTCCAAAAAGTGTAACTTGATCATTTTGTAGCGTTGGTTATGGTTCCTTGGGTCATATTTGATGTCCCGGACGAATATCATACGATCCGGTACCAGCTCCGTACCAAGGCGTCCGGCCTGGACCATGGCAGGCGATAATACAGGCATGACTGGCGGAATTCTAATTTAATTCCCATAAAATGCCAAAAATATAACATGATCATTTCGAAGCGTTGGTTATGGTTCTTTGGGTCATATTTGATGTCCCGGACGAATATCATACGATCCGGTACCAGCTCCGTACCAAGGCGTCCGGCCTGGACCATGGCAGGCGATAATACAGGCATGACTGGCGGAATTCTAATTTAATTCCCATAAAATGCCAAAAATATAACTTGATCATTTCGAAGCGTTGGTTATGGTTCTTTGGGTAGTATTTGATGTCCCAGACAAATATAATGCGATCCGGTACTGGCTCCGTACCAAGGCGTCCGGACTGGATCATGGCAGGCGATAATACATGCACGACTGGCAGAATTCCAGGTTAATTGCCATAAAATTCCAAACAATGTAACTTGATCATTTCAAAGCGTTGGTTATGGTTTCTTGGGTCATATTTGATGTCCCAGAAAAATATCATGCGATCCGGTAATGGCTCCATACCAAGGCGTCCGGACTGGACCATGGCAGGCGATAATACACGCACGACTGGCAGAATTCCAGTTTAATTGCCAAAAAAGCCAAACAATGTAACTTGATCATTTCGAAGCGTTGGTTATGGTTCTTTGGGTCGTATTTGATGTCCCGGAAAAATATAATGCGATCCGGTACCGGCTCCGTACCAAGGCGTCCGGACTGGACCATGGCACGCGATAATATATGCACGACTGGCAGAATTCCAGTTTAATTGCCATAAAATGCCAAATAATGTAACTTGATCATTTCGAAGCGTTGGTTATGGTTCCCTGGGTCGTATTAGATGTCCCAGAAAAATATCATGCGATCCGGTAACGGCTCCGTACCAAGGCGTCTGGTCTGGACCATGGCAGGCGATAACACAGGCAAGACATGCAGAATTCTAGTTTAATTGGCATAAAATGACAAAAAATGTAAATTGATCATTTCGAAGCGTTGGTTATGGTTCCTTTTGTCGCATTTGATGTCTCAGACAAATACAATGAGATTTGGTTCCGGCTCCGTACTGAGGAGTTCGACCTGGACCATGGCAAGCGATAATACATGCATGACTGGCGGAATTCAAGTTTAATTGCCATAAAATGCCAAAAAAGTAACTTGATCATTTCGAAGCGTTGGTTATGGTTACTTAGGTCATATTTGATGTTCCGGACAAATATCATGCGGTCCGGTACCGGCTACGTACCACGGCGTCCGGCCTGGACCATGGCAGGTGATAATACAGGCACGACTGGCGGAATTCCAGTTTAATAGCCATAAAATGCCAAAAAATGTAACTTGATCGTTTAGAAGCGTTAGTTATGGTTCCTTTGGGTGATATTAAATGTCCCGGAAAAATATCATACGACCCGGTACCGGCTTCGTACCAAGGCATTCGGCTTGGACCATTGCAGGTGATAACACAGGCACGACTGGCAGAATTCCAGTTTAATTCCCATAAAATGCCAAAAAATGTAACTTGATCATTTCGAAGTGTTGGTTATGGTTCCTTGGGTCATATTTGATATTCCGGACAAATATCATGTGATCCAGTACCAGCACCGTACCAAGGCGTCCGGCCTGGACCATGGCAGGCGATAATATATGCACGAGTGACGGAATTCCAATTTAATTGCCATAAAACGCCAAAAAATATAACTTGATGATTTCGAAGCATTGGTTATGGTTCCTTGGGCCGTATTTGATGTCCCGGAAAAATATCATGAGATGCGGTACTGGCTCCGTACCAAGGCGTCCGGCCTGGACCATGGCAGGCGATAATACAGGCACGACTGGCGAAATTCCAGTTTAATTGCCATAAAATGCCAAAATAGTAATTTGATCATTTCGAAGCGTTGGTTATGGTTCCTTGGGTCGTATTTGATGTCCCGGAGAAATATCATGTGACCCGGTACCGGCTTCTTACCAAGGCGTCCGGTCTTGACCATGGCAGCGGATAATATAGGCACGACTGGCAGAATTGCAGTTTAATTGCTATAAAATGCCAAAAAATGTAACTTGATCATTTCGAAGCGTTGGTTATGGTTCCTTGGGTCGTATTTGATGTCCCTGACGAATATCATGCTATCTGGTACTGGCTCCGTACCAAGGCGTCTAGTCTGGACCATGGTAGTCGATAATACAGGCAAGACTGACGGAATTGCAGTTTAATTGCCATAAAATGCCAAAAAATGTAATTTGATCATTTCGAAATGTTGCTTATGGTTCCTTGGGTCGTATTTGATGTCCGGGAGAAATATCAAGAGATCCGGTACCGGCTCTGTACCAAGGCATCTGGCATGGACTATGGCAGGCGATAATACAGGCACGACTTGGCGGAATTCCAGTATAATTGCCATAAAATTCAAAAAAATGTAACTTGATCCTTTCGAAGAGTTGGTTATGGTTTCTTGGGTTGTATTTGATTTCCCGGAGAAATATCAAGCGATCCGGTACCGTCTCTGTACCAAGGCATCTGGCATGGACTATGGCAGGCGATAATACAGGCACGACTGGTGGAATTCCAGTTTAATTGCCATAAAATTCCAAAAAATGTAACTTGATCATTTCGAAGCAATGGTTATGGTTCCTTGGGTCGTATTTTATATCCCGGACCAATATCATGTGATTCGGTACCGGCTCCGTACCAAGGTGTCGGACCTGGAACATGGCAGGTGATAATAAAGGCACGACTTGGCGGAATTCTAGTATAATTGCCATAAAATTCAAAAAAATGTAACTTGATCCTTTCGAAGAGTTGATTATGGTTTCATAGGTGGTATTTGATGTCCCGGACAAATATCATGCGGTCCGGTACCGGCTCCGTACCAAGGCATCTCGCTTGGACCATGGCAGGCGATAATACAGGCACAACTGGCAGAATTCCAATTTAATAGCCATAAAATGCGATAAAATGTAACTTGATCATTTCCACGCATTGTGGTTCCTTTGGTCGTATTTGATGTCCCGGAGAAATATCATGCGATCCGGTACCGGCTCTATACCAAGGCGTCCGGCTTGGATGGCAGGCGATAATACATGCACGACTGGCGGAATTCCAGTTTAATTGCCATAAAATGCCAAAAATTTAATTTAATCATTTCGAAGCGTTGGTTATGGTTCCTTGGGTCGTATTTGATGTCCCGGAGAAATATCATGCGATCCGGTACCGGCTCTATACCAAGGCGTCCGGCTTGGATGGCAGGCGATAATACATGCACGACTGGCGGAATTCCAGTTTAATTGCCATAAAATGCCAAAAATTTAATTTAATCATTTCGAAGCGTTGGTTATGGTTCCTTGGGTCGTATTTGATGTCCTGGATAAATATCATACGATCCGGTACTGGATCCTTACCAAGGCGTCCGGCCTGGACCATGGATGGCGATAATACAGGCACGACTGGTTGAATTCCAGTTTAATTGCTATAAAATGCAAAACAATGTAACTTGATCATTCGAAGCATTGGTTATGGTTCCTTGGGTCGTATTTGATGTCTCGGATAAATATCATGCGATTCGGTACCGGCTATGTACCACGGCGTCCTGCCTGGACTATGGCAGTTGATAATAAAGACACGACTGACGGAATTTCAAATTAATTGCCATAAAATGCCAAAAAATGTAACTTGACAATTTCGAAGAGTTGTTTATGGTTACTTGGGTTGTATTTGATGTCTCGAAAAAATATCATGCGTTCCAGTATCAGCTCCATACCAAGGCGTCCGGCCTGGACCATGGATGGCGATAATACAGGCACGACTGACGGAATTCCAATTTAATTGCCAAAAAATTCCAAAAAATGTAAATCATTTCGAAGCGTTGGTTATGGTTCCTTGGGTCGTATTTGATGTCCCAAAAAAATATCATGAGATCCGGTACCGGCTCCGTACCAAGGCGTCCGACCTGGACCATGGCAGGCGATAATACATGCACGACTGGCGGAATTCCAGTTTAATTGCCATAAAATGCCAAAAAATGTAATTTGATCATTTCGAAGCGTTGGTTATGGTTCCTTGGGTCGTATTTGATGTCCCGGAGAAATATCATGTGACCCGGTAACGGTTCCTTACCAAGGCGTCCGGTCTTGACCATGGCAGTGGATAATATAGGCACGACTGACAGAATTGCAGTTTAATTGCTATAAAATGCCAAAAAATGTAACTTGATCATTTCGAAGTTTGGTTATGGTTCCTTGGGTCGTATTTGATGTCCCTGACAAATATCATGCTATCCGGTACCGGCTCCGTACCAAGGCGTCCTGTCTGGACCATGGTAGTCGATAATACAGGCACGATTGACGGAATTGCAGTTTAATTGCCATAAAATTCCAAAAAATATAATTTGATCATTTCGAAGCGTTGCTTATGGTTCCTTGGGTCGTATTTGACGTCCCGGAGAAATTTCAAGAGATCCGGTACCAGCTCTGTACCAAGGCATCTGGCATGGACTATGGCAGGCGATAATACAGGCACGGCTGACGGAATTCCAGTTTAATTGCCATAAAATTCCAAAAAATGTAACTTGATCATTTCGAAGCAATGGTTATGGTTCCTTGGGTCGTATTTTATGTCCCGGACAATTATCATGTGATTAGGTACCGGCTACGTACCAAGGCGTTCGGCGTGGAACATGGCAGGCGATAATACAGGCATGACTTGGCGGAATTCCAGTATAATTGCCATAAAATTCAAAAAAATGTAACTTGATCCTTTCGAAGAGTTGGTTATGGTTTCTTGGTTTGTATTTGATGTCCCGGACAATTATCATGCGGTTCGATACCAGCTCCGTACCAAGGCATCTCGCCTGGACCATGGCAGGTGATAATACTGGCATGACTGGCAGAATTCCAATTTAATAGCCATAAAATGCCAAAAAATGTAATTTGATCATTTCGAAGCGTTGGTTATGGTTCCTTGGGTCGTATTTTATGTCCTGGAGAAATTTCATGCTATTCGGTACCGGCTCTGTGCCAAGGCGTCCGGCCTGGACTATGGCAGACGATAATACAGGCACGACTGGAAGAATTCTAGTTTAATTGCCATAAAATTCCAAAAAATGTAACTTGATCATTTCGAAGCATTGGTTAAGAATACTTGGGTTGTATTTGATGTCCATGACAAATATCATGCGATTCGGTACCGGCTAGGTACCAAGGCGTCCGGCCTGGACCATGGAAGGCGATAATGCAGGCACGACTTGGCGAAATTCTAGTTTAATTGCCATAAAATGCCAAAAAATGTATCTTGATCCTTTTGAAGAGTTGGTTATGGTTTCTTGGGTTGTATTTGATGTCCCGGATAAATATCATGCGATCCGGTACCGGATCCTTACAAAGGCGTCCGTCCTGGACCATGGATGGCGATAATAGAGGCACGACTGGCTGAATTCCAATTTAATTGCCATAAAATTCCAAAAAATGTAACTTGGTCATTTTGTAGCATTGGTTATCGTTCATTGGGTCATATTTGATGTCCTGGAAAAATAGCATGCGATCTGGTACCGGCTCCGTACCAAGGCGTCTTGCTTGGACCATGGATGGCGATAATACAGGCACGACTTGCGGAATTCCAACTTAATTGCCATAAAATGCCAAAATATGTAACTTGATCATTTCGAAGCGTTGGTTATGGTTCCTTGGGTCGTATTTGATTTCCCGGAGAAATATCATGCGATCCAGTACCGGCTCCGTACCAAGTCGTCCGGCCTGGACCATGGCAGGCGATAATACAGGCACGACTAACGGAATTCCAGTTTAATTGCCCTAAAATTCAAAAAAATGTAACTTGACGATTTTGAAGAGTTGGTTATGGTTCCTTGGGTTGTATTGATATCCCAAAAAAATATCATGCGATCCGGTACTGGCTCCATACACAGGCTTCTGTCCTGGACCATGGATGGTGATAATACAGGCACGACTGGCGGAATTCTAGTTTAATAGCCATAAAATGCCAAAAAATGTAACTTGATCATTTCGTAGCGTTGGTTATGGTTCCTTGGGTCGTATTTGATGTCCCTAACGAATATCATGCTATTCGGTACCGACTCCATACCAAGGCGTCCAGTCTGGACCATGGTAGGCGATAATACAGGTACGACCGGTGGAATTCCAATTTAATGTCCATAAAATTCCAAAAATGTAACTTGATCATTTCGTAGCGTTGGTTATGGTTCCTTGGGTCGTATTTGATGTCCCGGAGAAATATCATGCGATCCAGTACCAGCTCCTTACCAAGGCGTCCGGCATGGACTCTTACAGGCGATAATACAAGCACGGCCGGCGGAATTCCAGTTTAAATGCCATATAATTCCAAAAATGTAACTTGATCATTTCGAAGCAATGTTTATGGTTCATTGGGTCGTATTTGATGTCCCGGCTACGTACCAAGGCGTCCGGCCCGGAACATGGCAGGCGATAATACAGGCACGACTTGGCGGAATTCCAGTATAATTGCCATAAAATTCAAAAAAATGTAACTTTATCCTTTTGAAGAGTTGGTTATTATTTCATGGGTTGTATTTGATGTCCCGAAAGAATATCATGCGGTACGATACCGGCTCCGTACCAAGGCATACGACCTGGACCATGGCAGGCGATAATACAGGCACGACTGGCAGAATTCCAATTTAATAGCCATAAAATGCCAAAAAATGTAACTTGATCATTTCTAAGCGTTTTTATGATTCCCTGGGTCGTATTTGATGTCCCGCAGAAATATAATGTGATCCAGTACTGGCTCATACCAAGGCGTCCGGCCTGGACCATGGCAGGCGATAATACAGGCACGACTGGCGGAATTCCAGTTTAATTGCCATAAAATGCCAAAAAATGTAATTTGATCATTTCGAAGCGTTGGTTATGGTTCCTTTGGTCGTATTTGATGTCTTGGAGAAATTTCAAGCTATTCGGTACCGGCTATGTACCAAGGCGTTCGGTCTGGACCATGGCAGGCCATAATACATGCACGACTAGCGGAATTCTAGTTTAATTTCCATAAAATGCCAGAAAATGTAACTTGATCATTTCGAAGTGTTGGTTATGGTTCCTTGGCTAGTATTTAATGTCGTGCACTAATATCATGCGACCCGGTACCGACTCTGTACCAAGGCGTCCGGCCTGGACCATGGCAGGCAATAATACAGGCACGACTGGCGGAATTCCAGTTTAATTGCCATAAAATGCCAAAAAATGTAACTTGATCATTTCGAAGCGTTGGTTATGGTTCCTTAGGTCGTATTTGATGTCAGGTAGAAATATCATGTGATTCGGTACCGGCTCCGTACCAAGGTGTTCGGCCTGGACTATGGCAGGCGATAATACAGGCACGACTGGCGGAATTCCAGTTTAATTGCCATAAAATTCAAAAAAATGTAACTTGATCATTTCGAAGAGTTGGTTATGGTTTCATGGGTTGTATGATGTCTCGGAAAAATATCATGCGGTCCAGTACTGGATCCATACCAAGGTGTCTAGCCTGGACCATGGCAGGCGATAATACAGGCACGACTGGCGGAATTCATATTTAATTGCCATAAAATGCCAAAAAATGTAACTTGATCATTTCGAAGCGTTATTTATGGTTACCTGGGTCGTACTTGATGTCCCGAACATGCTATTCAGTACCGGCTCCGTACCAGTGCGTCCGATGAACTATGGAAGGCGATTATACAGGCACGACTGGCGGAATTCCAGTTTAATTGCCATAAAATTCAAAAAAATGTAACTTGATCATTTCGAAGAGTTGGTTATGGTTTCATGGGTTGTATGATGTCTCGGAAAAATATCATGCGGTCCAGTACTGGATCCATACCAAGGTGTCTAGCCTGGACCATGGCAGGCGATAATACAGGCACGACTGGCGGAATTCATATTTAATTGCCATAAAATGCCAAAAAATGTAACTTGATCATTTTCAAGTGTTGGTTATGGTTCCTTGGGTCGCATTTCATGTCCCGGAGAAATATCATGCTATCCGGTACCGGCTTCGTACAAAGGCGTCCGGCCTGGACCATGGTAGGCGATAATACATGCACGACTGGCGGAATTCCAGTTTAATTGCCATAAAATGCCAAACAATGTAACTTGATCATTTCCAAGCGTTGGTTATGATTCCTTGGGTCGTATTTGATTTCTCGCAGAAATATCATGCAATACAGTAGCGGCTCCATACCAAGCCGTTCGGCCTGGACCATTGTAGGCGATAATATAGGCACGACTAGTGGAATTCCAGTTTAATTGCCATAAAATGCCAAAAAATGTAACTTGATCCTTTCGAAGAGTTAGTTATGGTTCCTTTGGGTGATATTTAATGTCCCGGAAAAATATCATGCGACCCAGTACCGGCTCCGTACCAAGGCGTCCAGCCTGGACCATTGCGGGTGATAACACAGGCCCGACTGGCGGAATTCCAGTTTAATTGCCATAAAATTCCAAAAAGTGTAACTTGATCATTTTGTAGCGTTGGTTATGGTTCCTTGGGTCAAATTTGATGTCCCGGACGAATATCATGCGATCCGGTACCAGCTCCGTACCAAGGCATCCGGCCTGGACCATGGCATGCGATAATACAGGCACGACTGGCGGAATTCCAATTTAATTGCCATAAAATGCCAAAAAATATAACTTGATCATTTCGAAGCATTGGTTATGGTTCTTTGGGTAGTATTTGATGTCCCGGACAAATATAATGCGATCCGGTACTCGCTCCGTACCAAGGCGTCCGGACTGGATCATGGCAGGCGATAATACACGCACGACTGGCAGAATTCCAGGTTAATTGCCATAAAATGCCAAAAAATATAACTTGATCATTTCGAAGCGTTGGTTATGGTTCCTTGGGTCATATTTGATGTCTCATAAAAATATCATGCGGTCCGGTAATGGCTCCATACCAAGGCGTCCGGACTGGACCATGGCAGGCGATAATACACGCACG
>MDKI01092307.1:0-45129 GCA_005239505.1 Nicotiana paniculata | reverse complement strand
TATATATATATATATATATATATATATATAAACTAATTTAAATGTAAGTTATAGTAATATTTTTTTTAGTATAATTTAAACTTAGTGTAAATAGTGAGTTTTCTAATTTATATAGTTTCTTTAAGTCTAAAAGTAAGTTGGTTGATATATATATATATATATATATATATATATACATGTATACATGTGTGTTTTACCTTCTTATAGTTAATAAAAAAAGGGGTTTTAAAAAAAAGAGTTTAAAAAAATAATAATAATAATAAACTAATAAAAAGAACAAAAATAGGTGAATTTGGAAAAATACAAACATAGTATCCTTAATTACTTTCCTGCTCCTACTCCCATTACCCACTCCCCTCACGTCAGTATGCACACACACACTTTCTTTGATTTTAATTTTTTATTTTTTTTTAAATTTCTTTTAAATAAAAAGCAAATAATTCCAAACTAACACCAATGATTTCCTCCTCCCCACCCCCACCCCCATCCCTCACGTCTCCCTTCACAAAGTTCTCCCCACTTCCCCCATTATTCCTTTCCATTGCACACATGGAAAAAAGGACGGAGGCAACAACAAGAAAAAGATAAAAAAAAAAAAGTATTTTCTTTTACTTTTTGTGTTTCTTCTTTTCAATTTCAATCTTGGTGGCGAAAATAGAGTTTGATTGAAATTTAAGTTTTGGTCGTGTTCGAGTTCCAAGTTTCCGGCGTTCGAGTATTGTTACTGGTTCGCTGTTCAGTTCGAATTCAATTGTCAATTCTCGTCGGCATTTTGGAGTCGAAAACAGTGTATCCCCTGATTCTGCAACTGCTATTAAGGAAATTTTAGCCTAACAGGTTCATCTCTATATTAATCTTATTTTTTTTATAAGCTTTGGAATAGCCGTTAACAATGGGTAAGATATGTGGAGTATAAATTATTTAAGTAAAAAGTTGATATCTACAAACTTGTTCATCTGAAATAAGAAAATCAAGTGATGTTTTCTTATTTGTTGCTTTATTCCCTAAATAGTAATTTTTGGATTTTGGCTATTTTTTTTGTTTGTATTTTTAATATTGTTTTAGCTTGGATCTTAAGAGATGAATATGGTAGAATTTTTTGTTTGTGCACTACTGTTTGGGTTTAATTAATCAAGCACTTTGAATAATTTAACCCTATTTGAGCTTAGGTCATATTTCAAGTTTTTCCTCTTTTAGCATTAAAAAAATGTACTGATTTAAATGACTTGAGTACCCAAATGAAATTCCCAGCATGTGATTTCTACTTCACTTTAGTTATTGGGTGTTATTTCCATTGTGATTTATCAAATAAGATTTTGTTAGCCCTTTTTAAATTCTCCGCCATTTCCAAGTTATATGCATTTGAAAGAACTGTTTCTTCGGTTGAATCTTTTTTTTTTCTCTTTCAAAATTTTGATCTCTTTTGTCCATATTAATTGTTCAGTATTACAATTTTCTTTAAAGATTTTCTAGTTAAAATAAAAGTCTATTACTCTATCTAAAATGTATCTACTTTTATTTGAAGCAAAAATATTCCTAAACCATACTCTATTCACTGTTAGAGTCAAACTAATTTTGACGTAAAAATAGTTTACTTGCTAAAACGTTAAATTTGAAAGAGAATCACAGTATACTCTTTTTATTCCATTTTCCTAAACATAAGTAAATAATATATGTCCTGATGTTCCCATTAGTCTTTTAAAACTATAAATTTTCAAAAAAAAAAAAAATCTTCAATGTAGAAATTCACGTAAAATTTTGCATAGTAATTTTTGTGCAAATTGCAAGCTTTAATCATAGATGAAGTAGTAACTTATAGTTTAGTAACTATTATATAGTTGTGGTGAATTGCTTCAAGTGTGATAAATTGAATATTGTGTATGTGCCTTTTAACTTTAAGAGCAGTTAGTTCGTTTTATTTCTTTGTTCAAATTTTACTTTTACAATTTTTAGAAAATAATAAAATTATATAAATAAATATCTCAGATCTGAAAGAGATAAAATAATTAAAATACTCTAAAACACTAGAAAACTTTATATGTACTTTAAATATTAGCCCATATGTTCATACCCGAACCTTGGATTAATCATGTGCGCATTCTGCGTCTCGATGCCTTTAGATTTAAAATAATTATGTTATAACCATGTGTACATTTCGTACCTTGGTTTAACATTTAATTTCAAAGAAGAATACCTTGTGTGCGTATCGCATCTTGGTGAAAATAATTAATAAAAGTACAATAATTAATTAAGCGGTAGTAGGCAAACCATAATCAATAAAATATAAGAATATCCAAGAACTGATTTAAGCCAGACATTAATCAATAAAAGCGACCATGCTAGAACCACGGGACTCGAGGGGTGCCTTACACCTTCCCCTCAGTCAACAGAATTTCTTACCCAGTCTTCTATTTTCGTAGGCCATAAATTAAGAGTCAAACCTTCCTTTTGATAAGAGATTCAAAATAAAAGGTGACTTAGAACACCAAAACTCAATTCCAAGTGGCGACTCTAAATAATAAATAATCCGTTTTCAAAGCGTCACTTTAATTGAGAAAACTCTTCTAACTCAACCTCGTAATAGGGTTGTGCGGGAAAAAGAGGTGTGACAGTTACAGACTCCGGTGGGGCTCCTACAGTCCAAGAACTATCATAACATCAGTATAATTGCTGCAACATGCAGTCCGATCCCATAACTGTTATTCATAATCGGCTCTCGGCCTCACTCAGTCATCAATTCTTTAGTCTCACTCATGGGCCCAAACTATCACGAAACTAGCCCGAAATGTTAATATGATGAATCAATAGATAACAACTTAGACTAGGATATGATATGAATTGCATGTATAAGACTGAGTACGAAATATCAATAAAATCAATAAAGTGACAGCAACAAACAACCACTATGGATCCCAACAGTACCGACATAAAGCCTAAACATGATATATAGCATGATTGAGAGCTCAATTACTTTATCACATGATGAACACGAATATCCACAAGATATTAATACACAGTGCCATGGAATCAACCTGGTCACAATTCTCACGTTGTATGCCTGCACGCCCGTCACTTGGCATATGTGTCACCTCAATACCAATCATATAACATATAGCTCGGGGTTTCGAATCCTTAGAACTAAGTTTAAAAGTGTTACTTACCTCAACTGCGCAAAATCCTACTCCGAAATGACTTTGCCCCTCGAATCAATCTCCAAATGCCCCGAATCTTGCCACAAGTAGTACAAGGTAATTAACATAGGCTAAAGGGATCAATTTCATAAGAAAAACATGGAATTCTAAACCAAAATCCGAAATGAGCTCAACCCGTCCCCCCGGGCCCACGTCTCGAAATCCGACAAAAGTCACAAAACCTGAAATCTCATTCATTCACGAGTCTAATCATACCAAATTTACAGAAATCCGACATCAATGGGTCATCCAAATCCCAAAAATTCATTCTCCAAATCCGTAGCCTCAAACCCCAAAATTTTACCTCAAAACTACACAATCTAGGTGGGAAATATTAGCGAGGAAACAAGATTTATGATTAAAAAAACGTGTATAAGAAGCTTACTTCAATAATCCCCTAAGAAATCGTCTCCAAAATCACCTTTGTCCTAGTCCAAAATGTTGAAATGAGACTAAGATCGCGAACACTTGTTTTTAAACCTTCGGCCCAGGCTTTTCGCACCTGCGACCATTTATCCACACTTGCGGAGCCGCTTCTGCAGTAAAATCCCGCTCATGCGGAAGTCAATTATCCAGCTTCCTCCTCTTCTGCGATCACATGACCGCATCTGTGCATATCGCAGGTGCGGGAAACCCAACGCACCTGCGGATCGAACTCGCATCTCCGCCATTCTGCCCGCTTCTGCGACCATCGCAGGTGCGGGATAATCTTCACACATGCGGCCTCTGCTCAACTCTTACTTGGAAGCTTCTGTGGTTCCTTCCCCGATTTTGCAGGCTCGCACCTGCGGTGCTCACTCCGCAGGTGCGGTCACACCAATAGCAGCAACACTTCAGCTGCTTCATCAACTCAAAATCAAGTTTGTTAACCACCTGAAATCAACCAGAGTCCCCTGGGACCTCAACCAAACATACCAAAAAGTCATATAACCTAATACTAACTTAGTCGAACCCTCGAATCACCCAAAACAACATCAAAACACGGATTAGACCCAGATTCAAGCCTAAAAAACTTCTAAACTTCCAAATTCCACAAACAAGGCCGAAACCCATCAAACCACGTCCGATTGACCTCAAATTTTACACACAAGTCATAAATGACACCAAGAACCTACTCCAATTACCGGAAATCAAATTTGACCCTGATATCAAAATTTCCACTGCCGATCAAATTCGCCAAAATTCTAACTTTCGTCAATTCAAGCCTAATTCTACTACGGACCTCCAAATCACATTCCGGATGCGCTCGTGAGTCCAAAATCACCTAAAGAAGCTAACAGAACCATAAAAAATCAAATCCGAGGCCGTTTACATATAATTCTACATCTTGTCGACTTTTCCAACTTAAGCTTCCAATTAAGGGACTAAGTGTCTCAATTCACTCTGACATTACTCCAGACCCGAACCAACCAACCCGGTAAGTCATATAACAACTGTAGAACGCAATAAAAGAAGAAAATAGTGGGAAACAGGGCTACAACTCTCAAGACAACCGGTCGGGTCGTCACATCCTCCTCTTCTTAAACAAAGGTTCGTCCTCAAATGAGAATAGAGACATACTTGAAGTGGTGAAAAGATGAGGATAACTATTGTGCATATCATGCTCAATCTCTTAGGTCGCCTCCTCGACTGGCTGACCCATCTAGTGAACCTTCACAGAAGAAATGTTTTTCGACCTCAGCTTCCGAACCTTCCTGTTCAAAATAGCCATTAGCTCCTCAACATAAGATAGATCCTTGACCAACTGGACAGAGCTGAAATCCAACACGTGAGACGGATCGACGTGATACTTTTGGAGCATAGAAATATGGAATAATGTGATCTCCCACTAGACTAGGAGGTAAAACAAGCTCATAAGCAACCCTCCAACTCGCCGCAACACCTCAAAAGGGCCAATGAACCTTGGGCTCAACTTGCCCTTCTTTCTGAACCTCATAACGCCCTTCATAGGCGAAACCCGGAGCAAGACCCGCTCTACAACCGAGAATGCAGCATCTCGGACCTTTCGATCTGCATAACTCTTTTGTCTGGGCTGGGCTGTGCGTGGTTTATCCTGAATCACCTTAACCTTCTCTAGAGCATCCTGAACCAAGTCCGTACCCAATAATCTACCCTCGCCCGGCTCGAACCAACCCACTGGAGACCTACACCGCGTACCATACAGAGCCTCACAAGGTGCCATCTAGATGCTCAATTGATAACTGTTGTTGTAAGAAAACTCCGCTAGAGGCAAGAACTGATCCCATGAACCCCCAAACTCCATCACACACGCATGGAGCATATCCTCTAATATCTGAATGGTGCACTCGGACTGTCCATACGTCTGATGGTGAAATGATGTGCTCAACTCCACTCGAGTACCCAACTAGTGCTGTACAACGCTCCAGAACCATGATGTAAACTACGTACCCCGGTCAGAGATGATAGATACTGGTACGCTATGAAGCCTGACGATCTCGCGAATATACACTCGAGCTAGCTGCTCGGAGGAATAGGTAGACTTCACAAGAATGAAATGAGCTGACTTGGTCAGCCTATCCACAACCACCCAAACTGCATCAAACCTGTGCTGCGTCCATGGGAGTCCAACAACGAAATCCATAGTGATTCGCTCCCACTTCCACTTCGAAATCTCTAACTTATGAAGCAACCCACCTGGTAGTTGATGCTCATACTTCACTTGCTGGTAATTTAGGCACCAAGCTACATACTCCACTATGTCCTTCTTCATTCTCCTCCACCAGTAATGATGTCTCAAGTCCTAATACATCTTCGCGGCACCCCGATGAGTAGAATACCGTGAACTGTGAGCCTCCTGGAGAATCAACTCATGCAACTCATCTACGTTGGGCACACATAGCCTTCCATGCATTCTCAATGCACCATCATCCCCAATAGAGACCTCCTTAGCACCACCATGCTGGACCATGTTCTTAAGGACAAGAAGATGGGGGTCATCATACAGACGCTCCCTGATACGATCATAAAGAGAAGATCTAGAGACCACACAAGACAATACTCGATTCGACTTAGAAATATCCAATCTAAAAAACTAGCTAGCTAAGGCCTGAACATCCAACGCCAATGGCCTCTCTGCAGCTGGAAGATATGCTAAGCTCCCCAAACTCTACGCCTGGCGACTCAAGGCAACAACCACCACGTTGGACTTCCCGGGAAGGTACAAAATGGTGATATTGCAATCCTTAAGAAACTCCAACAACCTCTGCTGATGCAAGTTAAGATCCTGCTGCTTAAACATATGTTGCAAACTCTGGTGATCACTGTAAATCTCACAATGGACACCATACAAATAGTGCCGCCAAATTTTCAAGGCGTGACCAATAGCTGCTAACTCAAGATCATGGACATGATAGTTCTTCTCATAGGTCTTCCACTGGCGCGAAACATAAGAAATCACTCTACCCTCCTGCATCAGAATACACCCAATACCGATCCACGAAGCATCACAATACACTGTGTAAGAACCAGAAGTTGATGGCAAAACTAGAGCTGGAGCCGCGGTCAAAGTAGTCTTGAGCTTCTGGAAGCTCCCCTCGCACTCATCCGACCACTTGAATGGAGCACCCTGTTGGGTCAATTTGGTCAAAGGCGATGCAATGGATGATAACCCCTCCACAAAACGACGGTAATATCCAACCAAACCAAGAAAACTTCGAATCTCCGTGGCTGAGGACAGTCTGGGCCAACTATACACCGCTTCTATCTTCTCTGGATCCACTTTAATACCCTCACTAGACACCACGTGCCCCAAGAACACCACTGAACAGAGCCAAAACTAACACTTGGAGAACTTTTCATAAAGCTTTTCCTCCCTCAACCGCCGTAACACAATCCTCAGATGCTGGACATCTCCTCCTGGCTACAAGAGTACACCAGGATATCATCAATGTTACAATAACGAACGTGTCAAGATAAGGCTGAAACACACTTTTCATCAGATGCATGAAAGCTTCTAGGGCATTGGTCAGCCAAAAAGACATCACAAGGAACTCATAATTGCCATATCGGGTCCTGAAAGCTGTCTTAAGAATATCCGAGTCTCGAATCTTCAGCTAGTGATACCCTGACCTCAAATCGATATTGGAGAACACCCTCGCTCCCTGAAGCTGGTCAAATAGATCATCAATACGTGGCAAAGGATACTTGTTCTTGATTGTGTCCTTGTTGAATTGCCTGTAATCGATAAACATTCTCATACTACCATCCTTCTTCTTTACAAACAGAATCAATAGTAGGAGCCTCAGTACTAACATCCTTCACAAAGTCCAAATAAGATAGACAACCCTTCTCAACCATCCGCTAAGCCTTCAAGTAGGAAATCACTCTACTAGGAACATAGTTTATAAAGCGGCTCTACTCAACCCTTGGCAACCTTGGCATCGCCAACATCACGGTCTTAGCGTGAGAATCTAGAACAACATGACATGTAGACAACAATCCATACCCAAAATAACGTCAAAATCGACCATATTAAGCAACAAGAGGTCTGCTATAATCTCTAGACTTCCAATAGTCACCACACATGACCGATATACACTGTCCACAATAATAGTATCTCCCACCGAAGTAGATACATGAACAGATGTAACTAGAGACACACGGGGCATATCCATAAAAGGAGCGAAATATAAGGACACATATGAATAAGTGGAACCTAGGTCAAATAATACAGAGGCATTTCTGTGGAAAATTGAGACAATATCTATAATCATAGCATCCGAAGCAATGACATCTGGTCTGGCAGGGAGAGCATAGAAACGGGCCTTGCCGCCTCCTGATCGGCCTCCCCTCTTGGGTGACCTCGAGCTGACTGAGCTCCAACCTGACCTGGCTGGGCGGGTGGTGAAACAAGTGGTGCTGAAGTCGAAGGCTGACTCATCTGCTGAGATGAACCTCCTGAAAGGCGGGTAAAATACCTCTTGATATGACCCAAATATCCACACTCAAAGCAACCTCTTCCTGCAAATGGCGATGGGTACTGAAGGGTACCCCGAGCACCGGAATAACTGCTAAAAGGTCCCGACATATATGAAAACTGAGCAGGTAGTGCACTGAATGACGACTAGCCCTGCTGATAACTGTGTGACCCGTGGCCAGTTGATGCACCATGGTGAGCTGGGCGAGACGTCTGAGCATGTCTGAAAGGACGACCCCTACTGTTGAGGAACTGACCCCCCATAAGGAACATCGCCAAATCCACTCTGTCCTTGAGGCATCTTGGCCTCCCTCTCAACCCCCTCCTGGTTGTGACCCATCTCGATTTGATGAGCAATGACGACAACCTCATCAAAAGTAGCACCAGACACTCTCTCTTTAGTCATAAGAAATCGCAGCTGAAAAGTGAGGCCATCTATGAACCTCCTGATCCTCTCTCTGTCTGTGGGAACCAACCAGATAGCATGTGGGGCCATCTCCGAGAACCTCATCTCATATTGGGTCACGGACACATCACCCTGACGAAGCTGCTTGAACTGCCTTCACAGCTCCTCTCTACGGGACTAAGGCACGAACTTCTCCAGAAAGAGAACGGAGAACTGCTACCAGGTAAGGGGTGTTGCGCCGACCGGCCTACACTTCTCGTAAGACTCCCACCAACTAAAGGCAGCCCTAGAGAACTGAAAAATAGTGAACGAGACCCCACTGGTCTCTGGAATACATGCTGTACGGAGTATCCTCTGACACCTGTCCAAGAAGCCCTGTGCATCCTCTCCCTCTATACCGCTAAAAGATGGAGGTTGGAGCCTCCCAAACCTCTCCAATCTATGCTGCTCATCCTCAGGCATAGCAAGAACCATAGAGTCCTGAGCAGCTGCGACCGGCTGGGCTGGTGGTGCCCCTGATGTCTGAAGTCCTTGTATCACCTGCTCTGGTGTGCGGGCAGCGGGAGTCTGAGTGCCTCCCCCTGACCTGAGAAGTGGTTGCTGCGATCGAAACAGAGACCGCTTGCACAAGACTGGTGCACACGGTCAGAATCTGAGCTAAGGCCTTCTAAAGGCCTGGAATCACGATGGGCACAACTGGTGCCTCAGCTGGTTCTGCTGCCGCATCCACAACTGGGACCTGATCTTGAACTGGGGTAACTTTTGGATCTGCAGGTACTACCCTAACTACTGTGCAGGCTGCACCTCTACCCCTACCGTACTTCTACCGCGACCTCAACCTCTCGCGGCCCTGGTTGGAGGTGCTGATGGATGTCTATCCTGCCCAGCGGTATATGTCCTCACCATCTATGAGAGAATGAAATAACATAAGTTTAGTTACGAGAATCAACAGATTCGCACGGCAAGAATTCAAGAATGTGAAGTTTTCCTAAGGGTTCTACAGCATCTCAAAAATAATTACAGACGTCTCCGTACCAATTCGCAAGAATCTACTAACCCGCTCATGACTCGTGATGACACCAATCGTGGAACTAGGAAAGCCACAACTCAAAATTTTCAACGCAGTAAAATTTTTTTTTTAAAAAATAACGGTGAAACATTTAATATTAAAGAAAAGCCTTTTAAAAATATAATTTGTCTGAAATACGATACAATCCATCCCAAAATCGGGGTGTCACTGATTACATGAGCATCTAAAACCAGAATACAGCTCACTACAATATCTAGAAAATAAAACGAAGAATACATATAAAATTAATAAGGAGAATCAAGGCCAGCGAACGCCATGCAACTACCTCGATAGTCTCCGAACTGATGCCTCACTCAGCAGCCGCCGCCGTGACCATAAACGTCGGGATCTGCACACAAGGTGCAGGGAGTAACGTGAGTACATCCAACTCAATAAGTAACAAGTCCAACCTTTGGACTATAATGTAATGACGAACTCAACCAGTACAACTAACAATAGAAATAATAATGCAGGAACGTATGCATGCTTTTCAAGTTAACTAGATATCTCAAAAAGTAACATAGCTAGAATTGAACAAGGTGAAGAACATAACTCTACTATCTCTATATGCCAATGCACATGCTATAAATGATGCACCATTGTGTCAACCTCAAGTGCTCACTCTCTCGATTTCTCAACCACTCGGTACTGATATGGCCCACACGGCCCAGGGAAGATCCATCCCAAAATATATACAACACTGACCATAGGTCATCTAGTAATTTGAATAAGTGCAATATCATCCCTTTCTCTTTTTTTATCGCATTCTTGCTTTACTATTCCATAGTTCCCTGAACCATATAACTCCTAATCACACCATCTTTCCCCCTCTCTTCATCTTTGGTGCCTTTTCACATATTCACTGACTCTTACTCGCTTTGCGGTAATCCTTCTATATCAAGGATAACGAAGTTTCTTACTCATGAGGGTGACACCTAGTGTAAGTGGCACACTTAGTCCCTTAAGCTTAACTCTGCTCACAGTGCTTTCTTTAGGGAAGCGTCTTCTTGATTGAACTTTAAAGTTTATTCTTTTGTTGTCCATTCTGTTATTGCCGGAATGCTATCTCTGAAATTCTCACGATGTAGACTATTATAAAATCCTTCTGAAATATCAGCTAATGCTAACAATCCATCCACTATTTTGGGTTAATCTAACCCCAACTGAATTTTGATACCCCATCCTTTTCTTAAACTATATATGTTGGCTCCCATAGAGCATAACTGAGATTGGTGTGCCAATTGTACATACCTCTGTTACAGTTAAGTTAAATGAAAATGCTTATATTTCTCTAACTGAATTGTAAATACTGATAATCTTCACTAATTGGGTACCTCGTGCCCTTCTTCGCCTTGTTTCCTTTACTTGTTGAAACTGGTATCTACCTTCTGATTCTCTTATTGCTTTAAACCATATGGGTGGATAGATATTCATGCCTTAGGGCTCCTTATCAAGAAGCTTACACGTCTTAGAATACACATGATCTATTGAAGACCTCATATTTACTCATCATAAGCTTGATGCAAAATCAAGTTGCACAGTCAATCTCTTACCACCTGTCTTTCTAGATGTAGGTATTGTTGTATTACGTATAAAATAGAATTAGGAGTTTGAATTCTTATAACTGAGCTCTACCACACGATCTTACAGTGACAGTCCTACATGCCCTTTAGCCTCCTTCTTATAAGTGTGGTGCACAACATGTCCATAAACAATACTCTACTAGACACGATTTATAGACTCCCTAGGCCAGAACTGCTCTGATAACACTTTTGTCATGACCCAAATCGGAGTGTCGGGACGGGCACCTGGTGTCTTACTCAACCGAGTACCAACATAACATATCTTTCTTATTACACCATCATAGGTAATGGGCCAGAAGGTCCATCATGAGATAATTGGAATAGAACATAAGGTAATATTAAACATAAGACGACCCAACATGATATAGAAACTTATGCATGTGACATACGATCCTATAAGGCCGACATGATCATTTGTACACTCAAAACATAGGCCGATAAAGCTATACAAATATCAAAATATATGACATCTATCTACAAGCCTCTAAATGTACATAAACATCATAAAGGTCGGGACAGGTCCCCACTATACCAATCAATACATGTCCAAATCATACTAACCAAATAGGGAACTCTGGAGCAAGTGGAGTGCACCAACACCTTTCGATGAGCATATAGCCTACTAGGAGGACTGTCAACATGTCTATTGGGACCTGCGATCATAAAATGCAACATCCCTAGGCAAAAGGGACATCAGTACAAATAAAGTATCGAGTATGTAAGGAATGAAAGTAACATGATGTAAAGAACTCAACATGTAAGTTTGAATATCGCTGTGAATCGTCAAACATTTATAATGTCATGCATATACGTGTAAATGTCATATCATGCATAGGTATATGAGTACATAACATCATCAAGCCTCTGAGGGCATCCCATAATATCATCTCGGCCTCTGTGGGCGAAATCATAATGTATACCAGCTGATAAGGTGGTCGTGCGTATATAACGCCATAACATTTCCCCATATCCCATATACATATGTATATATGCGTATATAATGCCATCTGGTCATGGGTCAATGTACATGTATAAATGAATGCAATGCATAATGAAGTAAGTCAATAAGATCTCTCGGATAAACTTTATAAAATTATTCATTTTTCTAAGACTCTTGAATAGATGATATAATAATAGGGCACATGTGAAATCAAGAACATAGGCACTCCTAGTTCTTCTATGAATAGAGCCATTTATGAAAGTAGTGCGTTTGCTTGTTTCATTTGTATCATGTAGATCATGTAAAAAGGAAAGAAGGGATAGCCTTAACATATCTTTGTTGTTTACCTAACCACACCACATCGGTTCAGCCTGCTAGTACTTCAATCTAGAAAAAAAACAAGGGACCATTGTTAAGCTTACAGAAGCTAGAACTCAACACAAATGTGGACAGCACCTCCCCTTATTCTTTTCATTTTCCTCAAATGAAACAACAAAACCAACATGTACAGAATGTCCACAAAACAGTCCATACAATCTCACCCAACAACCAAGTTCTAACTTGAACTTTCCAAGCATTCTCGTCTTCCAAACACATCAACCCAATAGCAATAGTTTAAGTTATTTCTACTGATTTGCAGCCATAAAACATCAAGAATTCAACTCCAAAATAGTCCAGCAACTACAACACTTCAACATGAAGTTCAACGTACTTCACAAGTTTCCTTTAACAAATCAATTAGATATACATAGATGATCTTAAATACATATAGGAGGGTTAAACCTTACCTTGGAAGCAAGAAATACTTATCCAAATAAGTTTTACTTTCAGCTTAAACAAGCTCTTTACCCCAAACAACAAAGTAGAGAGATAACTAGGTTTTGTTGATCTTCCAAGTGAGAAATCACCATAACAACTTATGGATTTGGTCTTGAACCCTAGTATAATGTTGAGTGAGGTCTTGGGATGATATTTTTCATATCCTTCACGTTTCAATAGAGAGAGGGATTATAAATTATTTCTTAGTGAAATATCTATGTATATATGGCCCTACTAATGGGCTTGGGCATATGGGTTGGGCTTCCCATGTCTATCCTTTTCCTTTTCTTTTTAATTTGGTCCACAAGCTCTAAGTAGGTGATGCACCTACTTTTCACCTACTTAGTCAAGTAGGTGATTCGTGTTGGTTATTTTTCCATTTCAAAACATGTCTCTCATCCTCATTAAATAATTTAGACATGTGTCGAGTAGCTCAAGCAAGTAGGACAGAAAGTAAGTTGGTTAAGCGGGCATGTTGGGTAGGCAAGCAACTCATTTTTATTTGTCCAAAATCTCCTTTCTCTCGTTTAAGTGCAACCTTCCTCAACCTAGTCGTTTGTATGTTGAACATAAATACGGATGTAATATCATTAGATCACTTTATATACTTTCAAAGAGAATCTCATTTTCGAGCTCACATCAATTGAGTTATAGCGTACTTTTACATACGAAAATATGGGGCGTAACACGGAGGCCTTCAACGCATTAAAAGTGTATATGTCTAGTAGCCCCATATTGTCCCCCCCTAATTTGGCCAAGTCGTTCGAGGTACAAACGGATGCTTCCGACTATGCTCTTGGCGGTGTCTTACTATAAGAAGGGCATCTTGTAGCGTACGAGAGCCGGAAGCTGCAAGAAGCAGACCGCCGCTATGCCTCCCACGAGAAAGAATTATAGGATGTCATTCATTGCTTATGCCTTTGGAGGCACTATTTGATGGGAACCCCATTTGTGGTCAAGATAGACGACACATCTACTAGCCATTTCATTACCCAGCGAAGCTGTATGCCCGACAGGTCCGGTGGCAGGAACTCCTAGCGGAATTTCACTTCAACCTGGAGTACCAAAGTGGAAAGACTAATCATGTTGCTGATGCGCTTAGTCGGAGAGCTGACCTAGCATCAGTTTTCCTACTCGCCACCCTAAAGGGGAGCGAAGTAGTCACCACCATAAAAGACTAGATACATGATCTACTCATCAAGGATCCTGCTGCATAGTATTTGGTTGATCTGGTAGGATAGGGCAAAACTCGCCAGTTCTACATGGAAGATGGTTTCCTGAAAGTGAAAGGGAACTGACTTTATGTTCCTAAATGAGGAGATCTACGAAGGTCTCTTCTCGCGGAATGTCATGATCCTTTGTGGGGTCTGGCGGAATGTCATGATCCTTTAGGCGGAATGTCATGATCCATGGCATTACTTCGTCGTACATATTATTGGACTCAAATGGCCACTGTCGTCGCTCAGTATGTGAGGACTTGTCTAGTATGCCAGAACGACTAGTCAGACAGCTTGACACAAGCGGGACTCTTGGAACAACTAGCGGTCCCAATAGACCTTGGGAAAGCATTTCCCTGGATTTCCTCAGCGGATTGCCCAAGGTCAGAGATCTCACAACTATCTTGGTTGTGGTGGATCAATTTTCCAAGTATGCTACCTTTATAGAAGCCCCACAATATATATCAACAGAAGATATAGCTCAACTATTCTTCTCTCATGTCGTCAAATATTGGGGCCTGCCCAAAGACATCGTTAGTGATCGTGACTCATGTTTCACTAACAACTTTTGGACCCAACTCTTTAAGTGCCTCGGGTAAAAATTGAGTCACAACTAAAGTTTTAATCTGCAATCTGATGGTTAGACGGAGCAGTTCAATGGTATGTTGGAGGAATATCTCTGCCACTTTGTAATCGGATCGCAGAAGAATTAGGTGAAGCTTCTGGATGTTGTTCAACTCTGTTTCAATTCATAAAAGAGCTCTAGTATAAACAAAAGCACTTTTAAAATTGTTACCGGACAGCAACTGCTACTCCCACACACCGTGAATGCACCAAACATGTAACAATCTCCTCGAGCTGCTAGCTTCTCAAAAGAATGGAAGCATAATTTGTAGATAGTGCGGAGCATCAAAGCCCAAAAGCAAATGAAGAGGAATACTGATCAAAATTGTCGCGTTGTTGAATACGAAGTAGGAGACAAAGTGATGGACAAGATCCCAAGGTGGTGGTACTTATTTGCAGGGTTCCATGACCCTCGCCTATTGCAAACATACATTGGACCCTTGTCCATTGAAAGGCGCATTAAGAATGTTGATTACCGGTGGATACCCCAGCTTGGTGGAAAATCCCTTCCGTCTTCCATGTCACCCTTCTGAAACCTTTTCAGGAAGACACAGAGGATCCTTCATAAAGACAACTCACAATACCTAGTATTCGAGGCCCCAATTCAACCGGGAAAATATGTGTTGAAGCTATTCTTGATGATCGGGTGATTCACGCCTCAAGAAACAATCACCAAGAGTTCTTGGTGAAATGGAAGGGTTATGATGCAGAGGAGAATACTTGGGAGAGGGGAACAAACCTCAAAGAATACAAGAGCCTAATTGATGATTATCTTGCAAGTAAAGTGCTGAGGAAGTCGCCAAATCAGGTAGGGGATAATATCATGGGAGACTTTCCATCCATGCCTTATGAACCATTAAGCGTGCCCCGTGGTGTCCTTGAAAGCCTCCCAACGCCTAGTGCCATGAACGTCCCCATGGTCTTGGTTGCGCCAAGTGACAAGCGAGCATGTGCCTCTGTTGCCCCACCGATATCCCTCGCCAGCGCCCAGCGGCAGGCAGATGCCAACAACACTTCACGTGTAGACAACACCGCACGCAGCTCGTGATTCCAAAGACAAGGTTGTTGACAACATACCTGTTTCTACCTTGTAGAAACCTAAGTATTTTTCATTGTAAATATAGAGTAGTTTTATTCCATGTACTTCCATTATGTTTCCGTAGCTTAGTTAGGCCAAGTCTTGTAACTTTGGTTTTTTTAAGCGCTATTAGGGGAGATAAAGCAATCAAACTTTCTAGCAAGCAAACAATTCTCTATACTGGTGTCTTTCCCCATCGACACCGCGTTACCTTTCTGTAATAGCTTTCTTTAATGCAATCAATCTCTCTTTCAATTCTCATGTTTGTTCTCTCAGTTGCTCTTGACATTGGTGTCACGACCAGATCCGAAGGGTCACGACGGGCACCCAGCGTCTTACTCAACCGAGTACCAACGTAATATATCTTTCTTATCGTGCTATCATTGGTAACTGGAGCAATATGGCCACAACTTGTGATGTATAACTATAAGTGGGAAAGCACTGTATCAATGAACCATCTTTCTTAAGACATGAATATATATGGGCTGTCAAGGCCTCTAACATACTGTACAAAATGAACCTCTATCTACAAATCCTCTAAGATTATTAGACATCAAATGGGGCAGGGTACCGACCTACCCATAAGTTTGTAGCAAAATCTTGGCACGATGACTCATAGACTCGGCTGCACTCCGATTGAGGTGGATTCTTATCAATCCTTCGCTGAATGCTAACCTCGTCTACTATGAGGGATAGTCAAACTGATTATCTATACCTGCAGCTATGAAATGCATCGTCCCAGAAAAAGGGACGTTAGTATGAAATAATGTACTGAGTATGTTATGCAACAGAATAACTAAAAGCTGAAACTGAACTGATAATATAATAACTGAAAGTAACTGGGATTCAAAGATATTCTGAAGATATGCTTACATACTGATACAGACTTAATTCTCTCAATATAGTATGTCAAATAGTTGTCCGACCTTATAGGGCTCAGTATATATAACTGCTCTGCGATATTAGGCCCACTCATCGGTGCTCGGGAATACTAGGCTCTGTATCTCTACCATTCTGGGCTCGCTCATAGGCGCTCGACCATAGTAGGCTCAGTATATAACTTACCAGTTGATCAGAGGTTGCCCAATAGGGACCTTGTGATGATCCAAAAGGTCATTCCGTGTAATTTTAGCTAAATCTGTGTTCTGAGGTCATGAAAGCCTCCTTATATCTCACCTCGATTTACGTGAGCAGCCCGGGCGTGTAATCGGGAAGTCTTTATGTGAAAAATTGATAATAATGATATTTTTGTGTTGAAATTGGAATAAAGTTGACTTTAGTCAACATTTTTGGTAAACGGACCCGGACCCATGATTTAATTGTCCCGGAGGGTCCGTAAGAAAATATGAGACTTGGGCGTATGCCCGAAATCGAATTCCGAGGTCCCAAGTCCAAGAAATGAATTCTTAAAGAAAATTGTTTTCTGAAAAATATAAAGGCTTTTGAAAATGGATTTTGATGTGAAACCTGTGTTATCGGGCCCGTATTATGGTTCCGGAGCTCAAAACATGTTCAATATGATTATTATGTGTTATCTATAAAATTTGGTAAGAAACAGACTTGGTTTGACGTTTTTTGGATCAAAGATGGAAACATTTGAAGTTTATGAAGTTTTTGAGAATTTCTATAGATTTTGAGGTTTAATTCGAGCTTTATGATGTTATTTGGGTGGTTTAGTTACTTTTATAAGTCCGTAGGATGTTTATGAGGCTGTATGTGCATTTGGTTTTGAACTCTGAGGGCTCAGGTGAGTTTCGGGTAGGCGTCGGATACAAATTGCCTTAGAAAATCTAGTGTAATTGTTGTTTTCTGGTGTACAGGTAAATACCCTATGCACACGCACTCAAGGGAGTGCGAACGCACAGGGTAAAGTGCGGTCTGGGGTCAGGGTGAAATTTATTCAGTGCGAACGAACCATAACAGGTGCGAACACGGAGGGGTAGCTGGGGTACACTGTGCGAACGCGGGGGTAGAGACGCGAACGCACAGGCATAGAGGGGTTCTGGGGGGCTGGGTAGTGCTAGACCTGTGTGAACGCGGCCCTTAGAACGCGAACGCATAGGTCAGTCTTGGTAACACTGTGCGAATGCGGCCAAGGGGTCGCGAACGCATAGTGTACTTGCCTAGTGATTTTTAAAGACCGAAAACAGAATTCTTACGGGATTTTCACCATATTTCACAATCCTCCTTCTTCCCCACGCCCCTTAGGAGATTTTTGAAGAGCTTTTGCTCCATAGCTTCATAGGTAAGTGTTCTTAACTCCATTTTCTTCCATTATCATCAACTAGTATTAGATTCTAGTCCTAAAAACAGGGAATTTAAGGGTAGAAATTGGGGATTTGGGTAGAGTTAGGGATTTTCGAATTTTTGGGAATTCAACCTTGTTTTGGGGTCAGATTTTAAAACAAGTTGTATATTTGGGCTCGTGGGGGAATGGGTGATTGGATTTTGGTCCGAACCTCGTATTTGGACCAAGCGAGCCCAAGGTCGGATTTTGGAATTTTTGGAAGAATGGTGGGAAATCTATATTTAAGCATTGGAATTGAATTGTTTAGCATTTATTGATATTATTGAGTCAATTGTTTTGGTGTCGGGATCAAAAGGAAAAAGCGGTGCTAGAGGCTTGATTTGTATTCTTGGAGCCGAGGTAAGTGTTTTGCCTAATCTTAGCTTGAGGGAATAGGTGTTGAGTCATATGTTCTACGTGTTATTATCATGTTCAATGTATGGGTGAGGTGACGAGTACCTATACCTTGTTGTCAAGCATGCCCGTGATCACAACATATAGTATATGTGTTTTTCTTCGATATCCACTGTGTTATGAAGTATATTTCATTTTAGAGATTATTAAATTGTTGGAAATACTTGGTTGTGAAAACTGTTGATTAGTTGTTCGGTTGAGGATTATTTGGTTATATTGTACGTTCATTGAGATTGGTTATAGTTGTGTCCCTTGCTGGGATGGTGATATTTCTGTTATTTTTTCCTTGCCAGGATGTTGTAAAATTATGGTATGTATTGTGGTTCTTCCTTGCCAAATTGTGTTCTGGTTATTGTTTAGGTGATGAAGAGTGTAAAGCACGAAGGGTGATGCCGTGCCATGATTTTATATTTAAAAGAACGAAAGTTAATGCCGTGTCGATGTTGTTATTTTAAAAGCACGAAGGGTGATGTAGTTCCATGATATGAGAGATAATGCACGAAGGATAATGCCGTGCCATGACATTGTGAGGTAAAAGCACGAAGGGTGATGCCGTGCACTTGTTTTGGTGAGAATGAGAGTAAAGCACGAAGGGTGATGTCGTGCAGTTGTTTTGGTGAGAACGAGAGTAAAGAACGAAGGGTGATGCCATGCTCTTGTTTGTTCCCTTTATTATTTTGATACTAGTCGGTTGTCATGTTCTGTTACTCAATAAGTGTTCTCCCCTTTTGTACCCTATCATGTTCTCCCCGTATTTGTACTTAACTGTTTACTTCCTGCCGTTATTTCTATTACATATTATTGAATTGCACAGGTGTTTATTATTTGTCGTGTCCTAGCCTCGTCACTACTTCGCCGAGGTTAGGCTGGCACTTACTCAATACATGGGGTCGGTTTTACTGATGCTACACCTGCACTTCTTTATGTTGAGTCGGACCTAGTGGACACTGACAGAGGGAGTATCCTTCAGTCCACATAGGCGACATCAAGGTAGTCCCGAAAACGTTCGTGGGCCTTGGTGTCACCTCCTACTCTTTTCTCTCATTTTCTGTCTTATGAAAGTAGTTCCAAGACAGTTGTATTTACTTGTTTCAGACCATTTTTATTTAGCAAAATCTTAGACTATTCGTGAAATTGTGACACTTGTTCTGGGGTATGTTTAAGTAAATTTTCGTAAGATTTATTATTTAAGTTGTTAAATTTCTTACCTTCCGCATTCTCATTTATATTTTTTCTTATATGTCACTTTTAAAATGCTAAATAACAAAGGAATAAATCGAAATAACTAGTAACGTTGGCTTATCTAGCGGGTTCAATGTTAGACGCCATCACGGCCTGAAGGTGGGATTTCGGATCGTGAAAAGTTGGTATCGGAGCACTAGGTTACCTATGTCTCACAATTCATAAGACAAACTCCTAGGGTTTGAGGGATCGGTACAGAGACGTCTGTACTTATCCATAGAGGCTGAAAAGTTAGGAATAACATCACATTTCTTCATCTGTGTCGTGCGGTTTGAATTCTAAATGCTAACTGATTTTCTATTATATTCTCTCGCAGATAGAGAGCACGCGTGCTTCCTCATCTACCGATCAGCAACCCGATCCTCCTTTTGCAGCTCCTACAAGGGGCCGAGGACGCGGGCGAGGCCGTGCTAGAGGCCGAGGCACAACCAGGGTTCAGCCTAGAGCAACAGCACCAGTAAAGGACCCTGAGGTAGACTTTGCCGGTAAGATTCCTGCCCAGGCAGTTCTAGTTGGACCAGCTCAGGTCCCAGAGGGGTTCATTGTCACCCCGGTTCTGCAGGATGCTCTGGTCCGTTCGGTGGGCCTTATGAAGAGTGTGGCTCAGGCCTGTCCTCTTCCTACTGCACCAGCCGTCTCTCAGGCTGGGGGAGGGACCCAGACTCCTGCTACCCGCTGCTACCCGCACACCAGAGCAGCTAGCTACTTAGTTCCAGACTCCAGTACCTCAGACAACTGGAGCAACTCAGTTGGGTTTTGTGGCACAGACAGTTGAGGGGGCAGCCATGTCTGCCGATGCTTTTTGGAGGTTGGACCGGTTCACCAAGCTATTTTCTACTACATTTACTGGTGCACCATCAGAGGATTCCCAGGATTTCTTGGACAGTTGCTATGAGGTTCTTCGGAACATGGGCATTATGGAGTCCAATGGAGATGATTTTTCTACATTGCGTCTTTAAGTACCGCCAAGACTTGGTGAAGGGATTTCTGTTTGACCAGACCAGTTGGGTCTTCGCCTTTGACTTGGGCTCAGTTCTCCGAGTTATTCTTGGAGAACTTTCTACCAGTTACTCAGAGAGAGGGTCTTCGGAGGTAGTTTGAGCGCCTCCAGCAGGGATCTATGGTTGTTACATAGTATGAGACCAGGTTCATTACTTTGGCCCGACATGCTATTATGATACTCCCCATTGATCGTGAGAGGGTGAGGAGGTTTATTGAGGGTCTAGCTCAGCCTATTAGACTCCAGATGGATACTGATATTTCATTCCAGGAGGCGGCCAATGTGGCCAGGCGTATTGAGATGGTCTTATTGCAGGGCAGTGGTCAGGGGTCTGATAAGAGACCTCGCCATTTTCGGTCGATTTAGTGGTGCCTTATTTGGAGGCAGATATTCCTTTGGCAGAGGTCATCCTCCTAGGCCATTCCAGTCAACGCTTCAGATATCCCGCGGTGCACCATCAGCTCCTATCAGTGCACCGCCGCTTCAGAGCTTCCAGGGTGGTTATTCTGGTCGAAAGGGACAGTTTCAAGGCCAACAGCCTACGCAGCAGAGGGCTTGTTACTCTTGTGGTGATCCAGGGCACATTGCTAGGTATTTCCCTCGAGCTTCTGGTAGTTCTCAGCATCTGGGTTCCCGTGCTATGATTACCGCACCAGGTACACCCCTACCCCCTCAGCCAGCTAGGGGTGGAGGTCGAGGTACCAGAGATGGTGGTCAGACTCATATAGGTGGAGGGCAGGCCCCGAGAGGTAGAGGTCATCCCGCAGTAGGTCGACCCAGAGATATTCACGTTAGAGGGGCTCCGCCTCGATTCTATGCTATTCCTTCCAGGCCTGAGGCTGAGCCCTCCAATGCAGTTATTACAGGTATGGTTTCCGTTCGCAGCAGAGATGCTTAGGTTTTATTGGATTCGGGTTCTACATTCTCCTATGCGTCTTCATATTTTGCCCCTTATCTGAGCATGCGCCGTGATTCCCTGAGTACTTCTGTATATGTGTCTACCCCAGTGGGTGATTCTATTGTGGTAGATCGAGTCTACTGTTCATGCTTAGTGGTTATTGGTGGTATGGAGACTCATGCAGATCTTTTGCTTCTTGATATGGTTGACTTCAATGTTATTTTGGGGATGGATTGGTTATCTCCCTACCATGCTATTCTGGACTATCATGCCAAGGTAGTGACCTTGGCCTTGCCAGGAGTACGTCGTTTGGAGTGGAGAGGGACTCCTAGTCATTCTTCCGGTAGAGTTATTTCATGTATGAAGGCTCGGCGTATGGTCGAGAAGGGTTGCTTGGCCTATTTGTCCTATGTTCATGATTCTAATGATGAGGTCCCTTCTATGGAGTCTGTGCCCGTGGTTCGTGAGTTTCCAGAGGTATTTCCTGCTGACCTGCAGGGTATGCCACCCGACAGGGATATTGAATTTTGCATTGAGTTGGATCCGGGCACTCAGCCCATTTCTACTCCGCCGTATCTTATGGCCCCGTCAGAGTTGAAGGAGTTGAAGGATCAGTTGTAGGATTTGTTGGATAAACGCTTTATTAGGCCTAGTGTTTCTCCATGTGGTGCCCCAGTGTTGTTCATCAAGAAGAAAGATGGCTCAATAAGGATGTGTATTGACTACCGGCAGTTGAACAAGGTTACTATTAAGAATAAGTATCCTTTGCCGAGGATCGTTGATTTATTTGACCAGCTTCACGATGCTACAGTGTTTTCCAAGATAGATTTGAGATCTGGTTACCATCATCTTGAGGATTAGGGCGTCTGATGTCCCTAAGACAACCTTTCGCACTCGTTGTGGGCTTATGAGTTCTTGGTGATGTCATTTGGGTTGACACATGCCCCCGCTGCTTTTACGGAGTTGATGAACCGGGTGTTCAGGCCCTACTTGGACTCATTTGTGATTGTTTTCATTGATGATATTTTTATATACTCCCGTAGCCGTGAGGAGCATGAGCAGCACCTTCGATTCGTCCTCCAGAATCTGAAGGATAGTCAGTTATATGCCAAATTTTCCAAGTGTGAGTTCTGGTTTGGTTCGGTCGCATTTCTAGGCCATGTGGTATCATCAGAGTGTATACCGGTGGATCCCAAGAAGATTTCAGCAGTCAGAGATTGGCCTAGGCCCACTTCAGCTACAAAGATTCGGAGTTTCGTGGGCTTAACAAGTTATTATCATCGGTTTGTGGAGGGCTTTTCATCCCTTACAGCCCCGATGACCAGATTGACTCAGAAGGGTGCCCAGTTCAGGTGGTCGGAGGAGTGTGAGGCGAGCTTTCAGAAGCTCAAGACAGCCTTGACCACGACACCGATGTTAGTTTTGCCCACAGGTTCAGGGCCATATACCGTGTATTGTGATGCTTCACGGGTGGGACTTGGTGCAGTATTGATGCAAGATGGCAAGATTATAGCCTATGTTTCTCGTCAGTTGAAGGTTCATGCGAAGATCTATCCAGTTCATGATTTAGAGTTAGCAGCTATTGTTCATGCGTTGAAGATTTGGAGGCATTATCTATATGGGGTGTTCACACATCATAAGAGTTTGCAGTATCTTTTCAAGCAGAAAGATTTGAATATGAGGCAGAGGAGATGGTTAGAGCTGCTGAAGGATTATGACATTACCCATTACCATCTTATATCATCCGGGGAAGGCCGATGTGGTGGCCGATGCCTTGAGCCGAAAGTCAGCCAGTATGGGTAGTCTTGCTTATTTATCGGTCGTAGAGCGATTGCTTGCTTTAGATGTTCAGGCTTTGGCCAACCGGTTCATGAGATTGGAGGTTTCTAAGACGGGCAGTGTCTTGACCTATACTGTGGCCCGTTCTTCATTGTATGATCATGTTCGGTCCAGGCAGTATGATGATCGTCATTTTTGTGTTCTTAGAGATACGGTCCGGCACGGAGGTGCCAAGCAGGTCACAGTTGATGACGAGGGAGTTTTGAGGATGCAGGGTTGTATTTGTGTACCCGATGTTGATGGAATTCGTGAGTTGATATTGCAGAAGGCCCATAGTTCTTGATATTCCATTCATCCGGGCCCCGCAAAGATTTACCAGGATTTGCGGCAGCATTATTGGTGGCGGAGGATGAAGAAGGATATTGTAGCATATGTAGCTAGGTGTTTGAACTGTCAGCAGGTGAAGTACGAGCACTAGAGACCCGGTGGTTTGATGCAGCAGATTGAGCTTCCCGAGTGGAAGTGGGAGCGTATCACCATGGATTTCATAGTTGGACTCCCACAGACCTAAATGATGTTTGATGCAGTGTGGGTCATTGTGGATAGGCTGACCAAGTCAGCACACTTCATTCCTGTATCAGTTTCGTATTCTTCGGAGAAGTTGGCAAAGATCTACATCAGGGAGACTGTTCGTCTGCATAGTGTGCATGTGTCCATTATTTCTGATAGAGGTACTCAGTTTACCTCCCATTTCTGGAGAGTATTTCAGTGTGAGTTGGGCACACGGGTTGATTTGAGCACATCATTTCATCCTCAGACGGAAGGACAGTCCGAGCATACTATTCAAATTTTGGAGGATATGTTGCGAGCATGTGTCATTGATTTTGGAGGTTCATAGGACCAGTTCTTGCCTTTAGCTGAGTTTTCCTACAACAACAGCTATCAATCGAGCATTCAGATGGCTCCGTATGAGGCGTTGTATGGTAGGCGATGTTGGTCGCTAGTTGGGTGGTTCGAGCCGGGAGAGGCTAGATTGTTGGGTTCAGAGTTAGTCCAGGATGCCTTGGATAAAGTGAAGATTATTCAAGATAGACTTCGTATAGCTCAGTCCAGGCAGAAGAGTTATGCGGACCACAGAGTTCGTGATTTGGCATTTATGATTGGAGACTGGGAATTACTTTGGGTGTCGCCCATGAAGGGCGTGAGGAGGTTCAGAAAGAAGGGCAAGTTGAGCCCTAGGTTCATTGGTCCATTTGAGATTCTGGAAAAGGTGGGAGAAGTATCCTACAGTCTTGCTTTGCCACCTAGTCTATCAGCCGTACACCCGGTGTTTCACGTATCTATGCTTCGAAGGTATATTGCCGATCCCTCTCATGTACTTGACTTCAGTGTCCAGTTGGACAAGGATTTGACTTATGAGGAAGAGCCAGTAGCCATATTAGCTCGGCAGTTTTGTCAGTTGAGATCGAAGATTTATCCTACGGTTCGTGTTCAGTGGAGAGGTTAGCCTATTGAGGCAGCTACCTGGGAGTCCGAGTCCGATATGCGGAGCCGATATCCCCATATTTTCCCCAGTTCAGGTACCTTTCTATGTCCGTTCGAGGACGAACGGTTGTTTTAGAGGTGGAGATTGTGATGACCCAAAAGGTCATCCCGTGTAATTTTAGCTAAATTTGTGTTCTGAGGCCATGAAAGCCTCCTTATATCTCACCTCGATTTGCGTTCGCAGCACAGGCGTGTACCCGGGAAGCCGTTATGTGAAAAATTGATAAAAATGATATTTTTGTGTTGAAATTGGAATAAAGTTGACTTTAGTCAATATTTTTGGTAAACAGACCTGGACCCGTGATTTGATGGTCTCGGAGGGTTCATAGGAGAATATGGGACGTGGGCGTATGCCCGGAATCGAATTCCGAGGTCCCAAGTCCGAGAAATGAATTTTTAAAGGATATTGTTTTCTGATAAATATAAAGGCTTTTGAAAATGGAATTTGATGTGAAATCAGTGTTATCGAGCCCGTATTATGGTTCCGGATCCCGAAACAGGTTCAATATGATTATTATGTGTTATCTATGAAATTTGGTAAGAAACAGACTTGGTTTGACGTGTTTCGGATCAAAGATGGAAACATTTGGAGTTTATGAAGTTTTTGAGAATTTCTATAGATTTTGAGGTTTAATTCGATGTTTATGATGTTATTTGGGTGGTTTAATTACTTGAATAAGTCCGTAGGATGTTTATGAGGTTGTGTGTGTATTTGGTTTTGAACCTCGAGGGCTCGAGTGAGTTTCGAGCAGGCGTCGAAGTGCAAGTTGCCTTAGAAAATCTGGTGTAATTGTTGTTTTCTGGTGTACAGGTAAATACCCTATGTGAACGCACTCAAGGGAGTGCGAACACACAGGGTAAAGTGGGGTCTGGAGGTCAGGGTGAAATTTATTCAGTGCGAACGCACCAGAACATGTGTGAACGCGGAGGGGTAGTTGGGGTACACTGTGCAAACGCAGGGGTAGAGACGCGAACGCACATGCATAGAGGGGTTCTAGGGGGCTGGGTAGTGCTAGGCCTGTGCGAACGCGGCCCTTAGCACGCGAACGCATAGGTCAGTCTTGCTAACACTGCGCGAACACGGCCAAGGGGTTGCGAACGCATAATGTACTTGCCCAGTGATTTTCTTAAAGACACAAAACAGAATTCTTACGGGATTTTCACCATACTTCACAACCCTACTTCTTCCCCACACCCCTTAGGCGATTTTTGAAGAGATTTTCCTCCATAGCTTCATAGGTAAGTGTTCTTAACTCCATTTTCTTCCATTTTCATCAACTAATATTAGATTCTAGGCCTAAAAACAAGGAATTTAAGGGTAGAAATTGGGGATTTGGGTAGAGTTAGGGCTTTTCAAATTTTTGGGAATTCAACCTCGTTTTGGGGTCGGATTTTAAAACAAGTTGTATATGCGGGCTCGTGGGGGAATGGGTGATCGGGTTTTGGTCCGAACCTCATGTTTGGACTAAGCGGGCCCGGGGTCGGATTTTTTAATTTTTGGAAGAATGATGGGAAATCTATATTTAAGCATTGGAATTGAGTTGTTTAGCATTTATTGATATTATTGAGTCGATTATTTATAGATATGATTGTTTTAGAGTCGGGATCAAAAGGAAAAGCGGTAATAGAGGCTTGATTTTTATTCTTGGAGCCGAGGTAAGTGTTTGGCCTAATCTTAGCTTGAGGGAATAGGTGTTGAGTCATATGTGCTGCGTGTTATTATCATGTTCAATGTATAGGTGAAGTGACGAGACAACCAAGTATATGTGTTTTTCTTCGATATCCACTGTGTTATGAAGTATCATTTTGGAAATTATTCAATTGTTGGAAATACTTGGTTGTGAACATTGTTGATTAGTTGTTCGGTTTAGGATTATTTGGTTATGTTGTACGTTCATTGAGATTGGTTATAGCTGTGTCCCTTGTCGGGACGGTGATATTTCTGTTATTGTTCCCTTGCCGGGATGTTGTAAAATTATGGTCTCTATTGTGGTTCTTCCTTGCCAAATTGTGTTCTGGTTATTGTTTGGGTGAGGAAGAGTGTAAAGCACGAAGGCTGATGTCGTGCCATGATTTTATATTTAAAATCACGAAGGTTAATGGCGTGCCGATGTTGTGATTTTAAAAGCACGAAAGGTGATGTCGTGCCATGATATGAGAGATAATGCACGAAGGATAATGACGTGCCATGACATTCTTAGGTAAAAGCACGAAGGGTGATGTCGTGCACTTGTTTTGGTGAGAATGAGAGTAAAGCACGAAGGGTGATGCCGTGCAGTTGTTTTGGTGAGAACGAGAGTAAAGCACGAAGGGTGATGTCGTGAACTTGTTCGTTCCCTGTTATTATTTTGATACTAGTCGGTTGTCATGTTCTGTTACTCAATAAGTGTTCTCCCCTTTTGTACCCTATCATGTTCTCCCCGTATTTGTACTTAACTGTTTACTTCCTGCAGTTATTTCTATTATATATTATTGAATTGCACAGGTGTTTATTATTTGTCGTGTCCTAGCCTCGTCACTACTTCGCCGAGGTTAGGCTCGGTACTTACTCAGTACATGGGGTCAGTTGTACTGATGCTACACCTACACTTCTTTATGTTATGCAGATTACGCAGCCGGACCCAGTGGACACTGACAGAGGGAGTATCTTTCAGCCCACACAGGCGACATCGAGGTAGTCCCGCAGACGTTCGTGGGACTTGGTGTCACCTCCTACTCGTTTCTCTCATTTTCTGTCTTATTACAGTAGTTCCAAGACAGTTGTATTTACTTGTTTCAGACCATTGTATTTAGCAAAATCTTAGAATGTTAGTGAAATTGTGACACTAGTTCTGGGGATATGTTTAAGGAAATTTTCGTAAGATTTATTATTTAAGTTTTTGAATTTCTTAACTTCCGCATTCTCATTTCTATTTTTTCTTATATGTCACTTTTAAAATGCTAAATAACAAAGGAATAAATCGGAATAACTAGTAACGTTGGCTTGTCTAACGAGTTCAATGTTAGACGCCATCACAGCCTGAAGGTGGGATTTCGGGTCGTGATAGGCCTGCCCATCAATTATAGCTCGATGGTGGTGAAAATACTGTAATAATGTATATATATATATATAGACTATCTACACTCTTGACTAGAATAAGACAATACTCAATTGAATATAAAGTCCCGATAAGGGAGAATACTGTAACTTATGAGACTAGGATAATGTATATAAATTCGGGAGTATGAACTTCTATTTATGCCTCGTTATCAAACACATGTAATTACGAGATCATGCAAAAATGAAGGAATGGCTTAGCCTTAACATATCTGGACCGATTCTCTTGACAATTCTCTAACACATGTCTTTTACGACGAACACGTAACATCAGATCGAATTAGGAAAGAATCCATATGATATTCTTGAAAAATATTGTACCGTACTTCCTTAGAATCGCGATATCACGCTGTTGCATTTTCATACAAATTGTTGAGCATTCATCCATTACTTTTTGTTTAAGATTTCATATAAATTCCTTGCTTTGAGATATCATTCGTTAGCTTAGCATGCATAAGAATCTCACTTTGCATGGAATTCCTATGAAATATGGTTTGAGAATCTAAAACATACTTAGCAAGCCTATGTTACTCACTTAATAAAGTAGGACAAGCTCTTAAGATTATGAGTTGTGAGACCTACTTTAGGATGACTAAGCCACTAAATTGCAACCTTGAAATGTGACATAATAGTCACTTCTTTGGGCTGCTAGTTAAGGGGTGATCCCCCCCCCCCCCAATCCAAGAGTGCTTAATTAATTAGTTAATCTCCCACTAAAAATTAATAATTATCCAATTATCCACATAATTAAGAATTACCCCAACTTACCTAAAATACTACTCACTTTTAACATACCTTATACATCATACTATCATGGTCATGTGGTATCTTGTATGGTACTAGTCCTTAAATACCGGGTATTTTAGCTCGGGCCGTATTTTATCCCAAAATTTCAAATTTCGACGAAATTCATTTTCTTCGATTTGCTTACTCTCTCACCTTCACGAATTTACTTATCACTTGTTTGAAATAGCATAATACCTATAGTCTCAAAATAATCTCATTCTCGAACTTATGTCGTACTTTTACGTACGAAAACATGGGGTGTAACATCATTCCCCCCTTTGGACATTCGTCCTCGAATGTTGACGGATGCACTTATCATTGTCATAACACATAGCTCTTGCGAATACTTTGATACTCCTCCTGCCATCTAGGTAATTGTTCTGTGAATGAATCCGAAAAGCCATGGCATTCCCCCCCTTTAGGCCTCTTTCTTACACCATGGTCTGTGGTCGGAATTCTTCCAATCTCATAACTCTTGCTACCTTCTGTCATGCAGCATGTACGACGTTTTCCCTGTATATGTGCCTATGCGACTCTTCTCTCCTTTTTCCTCTAGTTTTTAGCCAATTTCTAGGCCTCACTTTGTAAGCATATACAGAGATTGATAAGATGTCTCTGTGGGCATCTATAGGTATACTGAATTTCCTAGATCGATACTTTGTTGAACTTACAAATATTGTTATACCTTATTTCATAGATCAGTTTATCCATCCGTATGACTTTACTGCCATAACTCTTACTTTAGTTTATCGTTACTGAGGTCTGCTACCGAACTCCAGGTTACTCATGCTGCTTATCATATATTCATGAATCCATGTCCCTTAATGCTTCATCATTACTATTTATCTTAAGAATGATGGCCTAATCTCATCTCATACTTTGTAACTTTTATCCATCCATTGTTGATTCACTTTAATTACCGACAACTTGACCTGTTATGTAACACTGCCTCTAGGGCTGACGTCTCATCGGGAACATCTGAAATGATTAGACGGATTCACCTGGGGGCGATACCATGCTTCCATAACCGTATTTCATAGCATCCCAACTTGATTCATCCTATGGGGGTTATTCTAATCACGTACAACTCATGACATCCCCCTTTTTTTTTCTTCAAATCATAACTCAATTGAAGGCCCAAACGTCATCCTTTATTTATCACAATTACACCCTTATTTTATTACCAGAGCAACATTTTATATCTTTTAAATGTTATTAGTCTTAGACTCCTTTGAGTTTATTCAGGCTATACTGAACTTTCTAATAACTTAGGGAAACCCTCTTAATCTCGAGGACTTATACATTTCTCGTCACCTTCTTACCCGTTCTTTCCTATCCTTACTCCTGTCATAAAACCTTGTCTCTTTACTATACTTTAGCTTGCGACCTATACATATCTATTTATACTACTCGCAACCTCCCTTCAACTTGCTTGCACCATAGATTTCTTTATTATATTTTGGAACGTCAAGCGAGACATCACATCGTCTCAAACTCTTCTTTACTCTTTTAACTAGACCTCTCGATACCTAGAATTCATAGGCTGGAAGATATGCCACTGACGATGTTGTTATCATTCCTGGATACTAAATCACATTGCTTCTAGCCTTTTATCCAAGTATGGTCTATTCACAACCTTCTGCATTTGAGTATTTCGTATGTTGTTCACCTTTACCTTTCTTGCCTTAAAATCTCGCATCACATCTTTTATCTCTTTCATAACCTTCCTCCGCATAGGTATAATTCACATCCACAACTTGAAGCTCTATTATAATACTTGCACCTCTAATGCATACACAATATGGTGGGAGCTTCATACTGACTTCTTATGAGGCTGGTACTTCTTCTAACTGGCTTTATCGTAAAGCCATTATAAAATATGGTTGTTGTACTATCTCTCTTGTACCTCTGATATTAGAGTACGTCTGCAATGTTCTTAATCACGGTTTCTATAATTTTCTGGGTCTAATAATCAGACTCCTGTTTACTTGGTTGATGTAACTCTTTAGTTTCCTCTTCCTTCTGATAAGCCTTTATGTAGGCTTAAGCTATCTTCCGATCAGCGGCTCATGGCATTTAGTTATTGCTTTAGCCATTCATGGACGCTATGGAATATCCATGATACAATCTTCTAACAATTCAATCCTTTGTCTATGAACTGGACTCAATTATTTCTTTTAACTTATACAGGAGTCTTCTACGGCTGTATGATTGTCAAGATATATGCAGCATGGATAATACTCTAACTCTTAAGTGCGTTCATAATGTAACTATCTCTAGATCATTGATCGAATAGTTCCTTTCATTCCATCTCAACTTTCCTTGATCGTAGATAATTACTTTTCCTGGTCTTTCTGCCCCCTTGTTGCATGCATACTTAGCTTATCTTAGTTCCCACGCATGCCAGAACTTTTGTATAACTCATATGGTCTCGAATATTACTTCTGATTTTACTCCCCGTTCATTAGCCACGATAGGTTCCACTTTCTTTTGGAGTGCATACAATTTTGTAGGGAGACTATTTTTACATGACCATTTCTCCTTCAAGTTACCATTTTTAGGTTGAGTCTTCTTCCTTAATTCCTCAACTAATCTTTCATTGTAGTACTTAGGGAGGACCCTCTGACTCTTGTAAAGTTACGAGCTTGTTATATTGTATACCCGAAGAAGTTTTCGATGTTCTTACTCACCTATAATAATCCTTAGTTACTTACCTCCACGCTCATGTACTCGTATAGTTGCTTATGAACTGAAGTTTTGACTGTCTTCCCAGGGAGACTCTCTTTTATTTCCGTAACATTCATACGGTACCTTTAACTACCCCAACTCAAATCTAGATATTTCTCAAGGATCACGATGTCATACCTGAGAGACTGAATTCCCCATTTTGGGATTCACTATGTTTATAACATTCACCCTTGTAACAATCAATCCAACTTCCACAAGCCATCCAAACATAAATTGCAATACATATAATTCACTGGTAAAAGAGAACTCTCTACAAAATAACGTAGGGATCACACAACCTCAGGACCCCCACAGGAGATAACCCACCTGCTTTACCTCAAACTTACATCTCTCTATACCCTTCCACAGTCACAACTACTATGCAATCACTTAATCTTCCTGATTCTAAACTCATCAACAAGACACGAGACTCTAATTTCTACCACAATTAACCTACATGAAAGATCCTCCAATACTCCCATAACTCGAAACTATACGTCACATCAAGACAGAAACCAAGCACCCAATAGTCCTTTCTACATCTCAAACAAACTGTTATCATTGCATTCAACCATCTGAACATATCTCGTAGTCACACCATACTCATCACGTAGCCATCCACCCACCCACCGAGCCACGAATTCAGCTCATAGGGACACTATCATACATATAAGTCAAAAGGCACGTGCTCACACAATCCTCGTGCTTAAGCTACTAAAAACCCGACCTCAAGTCCTCCAAACTAACCCGTCATCAGCATACCAAAATCATATCTCACACCTCATCCATGGAATCACAAGCCGTCAAAGCACAGCCGATACCGAGCGCTCACATGCGCATACGAATGCGTGGAAGGAATTCAAAGAGTTACATTTCAAGTTGAATCAATGTTGCACGATAAGGAAAAAAAGCTGGGAAGTATATCCTAAATGTCCTGTAGCCTCTCGAAGATAGGTATGGACGTCATAATACAGATTCGCAAGACTCTACTAGACACTTGCTCATGACTTGTAGAACCTATGAACCTAGAGCTCTGATACCAACTTGTCACGACCCAAAATCTAACTGGTCGTGATGGCACCTAACCCAACCCGCTAGGTAAGCCAGTTAAGAACTATCCAATTCTAATAAAATTTAAAGAGACAATAAAATAAAATAAAAATCTTAATCTTAAACATTCCCCAAGGACTGGTAATACAAATCATGAGCTTCTAAAATTAGAATTTACAAAGCTGGTATGAAATAAATATATCATCTGTTCGAAAAGTACATAAACATATTCTTATATTCTAAGGCTACCATGAACAAGACGAATCTACAACCGAAATACAAGTACCTCTTCAATTCTAGCTCCCGTCGATAACACCAACATCAGCAGCCAAATTCTGCACGCAAGGTGGAGAAGTTTAGTATGAGTACAACCGACCCCATGTACTCAATAAGCAACAAACCTAGCCTAAGGTTGAAAGTAGTGACGAGTTGGACCAAAGGTCGGGTCCAACACCAATAGCCTATAACAGTTCATAACAACGTAAAGCAAGTAATAAACGAAGTAACTCAGCGATAAAATGCTCAGCTTCTTCATAGTATAGTTCCGCTTTTCAAGTATATTAGTGAAAATCCAAATCCTTTGTCGAAATCATCGAAAGTATGAGTAAGTTTGAAAACGGTAATTTTTCCCAAAAATCCTTTCCACAATAAATAAGATGTTTCATTTTGTTTCCAGATAGCAAGTGTAAAATACCTCTCTATGCACATATGTCAATATGTGTGAGAAGTCATGAATGATGTGGTACTGTACAACATGAGGAAAATGCATCTCTATGCATGTATGTCATGTGTGCATGTCAATGCAATGTATCTTAGAGATGAACTCATGTACTCACACTCTCAAAGTACTCAATCTCATTGTCTCACACTTTCTGCTCATCATGCTCAATCACTCAGTACTGTATATGGACAATCCGGCCTAGGGAAGATCCATCTCGTAGTATATACCTCAACTGACCATCATTCACTCAGTACTGAGTATGGATAAATCCAGCCCGTAGGTAAGATCCATCCCCAAGTATCTAAATGCTTCGGACAAGATCCATGTCCATGGAAGATCCATCCCTCAATATAATCAATTGCGCTCACTGGGAGTGTGTGCAGACTCTGGAAGGGCTCCTTCAGCCCAACCGCTATCATAAATTAGTATAACCGCTGCAATGTGCAACACGATCCCATAAATGTCACTCATAATCAGGCCCCCGCCTCACTCAGTCATCAATATCTCCAGTCTCTCAGGCTCACAATGCCATGAAACTAGTCCAAGATGATGATATGATATGCCAATAAATGGTAATAGAGACGGAGATATGATAAGCATATGAATGCGTATAACTGAGTATATAAAGCAATGAAAGAAGATAACTCAACAGCAGAAATGACCTTAGTGGGTCCCAACAGGATAAGCATGTAGCCTAGACATGATTTCTGACATGGATCACAGCTCAATAGCTCAAATACGTAGAAATTTCATGGTTACAGGTAAGATCGGGTGACTACACAGTACCAAGAAATAACAGAGTCACAATTCACATGGTGCACGCCCACACGCCCGTTACCTAGCATGTGAATCACCTCAACACCAATCACATAGCACGTAATTTGGGGTTTCATACCCTCAACATCATGTTTAGAAGTTTTACTTACCTCGAACAACCAAATTCAATACCCAACAAGCCAAACGATGATCCGAAAATGCTATCTCGCGCATACCGACCTCCGAACGGCTTGAAACTAGACAAAAGCAACTCAAATACATCAAACAATTCCAAAGGAAACAAATCCAATCGATAAAGGTCAAATCTTAAATCAAAATCCCAAAATCAACCAAAAAATCAAACCTGGGCCCGCGCCTCGAAACCCAACAAAACTAACAAAATCTAATAACTCATTCAACTACGAGTTCAACGATACTAGTTTTACTCAAATAAGACTTTGAATCGATGTTCAAAACTCAAAAATTCACTTTATGATGTTTTAGAAAAAACCCCTCATATTTCACTTTAAAATCATCAATCAAATGCCAAAAACGAAGATGGATTCATGAAATATAACCAAAATCGAGTATAGAACACTTACCCCAAAACATATGGTGAATACCGCCTCCAAAAATTGTCCAAATCAGAGCTCCCCAAACTCAAAATATGACCAAATGAACAAACCTTCGATATTAAGTATTTTTGCACAGATGTTCTGCCTCGTTTTGCATGCCAAACGATCCCAAAACATGCTTTTGATTCCTCCAATGAATTCTTTGTGAAATTTCAGACAAGTAAGGCTTTTGAATCACTCCATTTGACCTTAAAATGAAGGAGATATGTTGGTTTCAATATTTGGAAATAGTGCAGATTTTAAATACGAATTAAGTGGCAATTTCATAATTAATCTGAAAAATCTGGCAACCCGATTCTTAGTAAAATGACCATAAAATCCTCATATGATGTCCAAATTCATCAAATCTTTTTTTCTATGGCTCCGTAGTTATAATACAGATCTAATGCTTCAATTAAAATATAAATTAGAGCTCATTTGCTTAATATGATACCATTTATGCTTGAAGAAGCGACGTCGAAACATAAGAAAAACGAGCGCAAACAGTCCAAACCTATCCGAAATTCAACCGAGCCCTTCGGTACCCCTACGAACATACCAAAAAGTCCTATTATATAATACGGACTTACTCGAGGCCTCAATCAAGCATAACAACATTGAAATGACGAAATGCACCTCAAATCAAATTTTATGAACTTTCGACTTCCAAAAACTCGCGCCGGAACATATCAAATCAACTCGGAATGAACTCAAATTTTGCACACAAGTCCTAATACATCATACAGAGCTACTTGTGCCCCCAAACTATCGAGTGAAGTGCAAATTCTCAAAACGGCTGGTCGAGTAGTTACAAGTATAAAGTTCCTTGTGTCGTCCATCACCATTGTCGTCTAGTACTTATACTTCCCAAAATAAGGAAGAGATGAAAGCAATACGAAAACAGATTGCAGAGCAGAAGCTGCCGAACCAAACTTTGCTAAAGTGCAGAAGTTAATGAAAACGCATGTACATGAATTCGATGATGACAAAGAGACTGAATCTGATGAGGAGTAGTTTAGATTTGGTTGTGGACGTTTGTTAGGCTTGTGAAGTTTAGACTAGATTTGAATATTTTGAGTTTTTAGGCTTGATTTGAATGAGTTAAAATATTTAGAATGTTTAATGCTTGAGCTATTTGTATTCTATGAGGTTTGACTAATTGGAATTGATGTTTCAATGAAATTTTAGGTTCTGATTGTTATTTTTGTTATTTGACAGGCGGTGTGGCTAATGAAATATCACATTATATTTATGCCAAAAAAATGACTGATTTTTTTACTACTGTAGTTGAAAATATATGAAAACGTGCATATTGTTTTCAGAGAATGCTAATTTTCGTACTGTAGTTGGAAGATTGAATGCTTATTTCTAGAAAATTGCTAATTTCTTTAGGCCAAAATAATAAATAAATAATTTTTATTTAATTCTTACGAATATTGTAATCAACAGAATATTAAAGAAATATTTATTTTTTTTAAAATTCTGACTACAGTGGTAAGATATATATATATATATATATATATATATATATATATATATATATACACACACACACACACACACTATATCTATAAACGTGCGGTGCACGTTAATAATGACACGTGATGGTTTAAATTTATTTATATGAATGAACAATAAAATTTAATTAATAAAATTTTTTTTATATATAATACTACAACAATCATCACATCATTAGAACTTCCATAAACGATCAGTTTTAGTCATGTTAAGTACATAATTATGAATTGTAGTTTAAAGGTATCGAATGTGAATCTTATCGAACACTTCTTTATAGACGTGATTTTTGTATATATTTCATTTTAATGCTTTGGTTACTCTGGCATAACCAGAACTCTTGTTGTCAATATTGATATCTCTCTTGAAAGTGCAACATATAGTTATTCGTGTAAGAAAATATATTGTGATAAATATAGTCCAATATTTAGGATGTTTGTCCTTGTACTTTATTTATTATTACTACAAAACACAAACACATTGAAAATTATTTTCACACAGAAAGTTGAATTTGGAGATAAACACATACTTAGAAGCACATTAATCAATAACATAAGTTCTGCATGTATGACGTTATTGTCAAAAAATTTTAGATATCATATGTGTACTATTACTTAAGCTATTCAACGGATCTAAGTTTTCAATAGCATGCCAGACATACTTTTTTTCAAAATCAATCTATACGCAATGGAAGAGAAATTTTAACTTAGTCTATTATATATGTGGTGACACTAACATACGTAAGAAATAATGAACTTGACAAAAAACATGTAAACTAGAATGCCATTTGGTATTAAAGCAATTAAGTATTCTTCTAGGTAGTAATTGTTGGTATCATCTTCTGATGAGTCAAAACTGAAAAATATTTTGTTTCTACCATAAAACTTAGCAATCAACATTGTATTTAGTTGATCAACATATCCGTTTCTGCTAGCTAAGATAACTCTTTAAGTTCTATCATGTAATTTGAACAAATTGTATTTTAATCTAATAATGAAAATAGTTTTCTTATTAAATGCACTACTTTACCATTGGGATTGATAATTAAATATTCTAGAAGAATCAAATTATCTTTTATTATATGTTTTTCTTTGTTTCAGATACGAACCAAGAAGTCACTGAATGTTGGATATGTTCTTAAATTTATATTTCTTGTCATTTTAATATTTTTCATTTGAGGTCATAAGATAATTTGGCAACCTAACTTTTACAGTTTCTTCTTTGGTCAATTTTGGAAATGATGATCGTACTTGACAAAAATCACATCCCAAACTATTACTTTTCCACCAAATCGTTCATCGATATCCAATATATCTCTAGAACTCTGGGCAATTTTTTCGTTCATTTGAACCTTAGCCAAAAATGCTTCATCCCATATTATCACTTTTGATTTCCTTATAAATTTAGCAATATTGCTATGCTTTGATATATTTATGATTATTATTTCAGATATTTGAAGAGGTATGTCAAATCCAAAGTGAGTTAATTATTGTTGGTACACCACTTATTCTTATTGCTAACAATAGCATGTATCTTGATCTGATATTTGCAAGAATTGCATTATATATGAATATTATTTTGATTCCACCGGAGGCATCTATAAAAGATAATCCCTCTATACCATAGTCGTCTATTTATAATATAATTTTGAAAGCTTATTCTTGTTCAAAATTTAATTTTGATTGTGCTTCCTCAAACACTTGTATGACCTTCTTAATATTATACTAACTTTTTTTACTTTGTGATCTATTTTTTTTAATCTATAACACTCTTTTTATGGAATAAATTTATATACCCTAAGATATTTTTTTAACTTAAAAATAATTTTACTCATATGATGAATTTAAAATATAATTTAATTAGATTCTCTTGCTAAGTAATTAATTGAAAGATTTGATTATTTGGTTTTAACATAAAATTTAATTTATTTTCTTTTGATTTAAATTCTTAATATCAGTTCATCTAATGTTTGAATATTTAACTGTAATTTTAAATTTATCCACCATAAATTTTATTTTAAAGAGTAAAAAAATCAATATGACATTTCACTTTTAGATCTTTATATTTGCAAAAATCATTAGTTCTATTGGATCTTATCAACCTTTTTCTTTATTTTCTCACACATTTATATTCTTAAAAATGTTCTTAGTTGTTCTTTAATAATTTGGTATATTTTTCTACGTTACACAAAAAAATAATATAAAAAAATATCATTCGAGTAGGAAAGCAGTTTAGATATAAATAATAATATATTATCACAGAGAATTTTTTTCTAAATTTCAATGCTTTATGTAGTCTGTTTAGCATCTTTTTCATTTTTTCTTGGTATTGAATATTATAGAGTAGTAATGTATTACTAATATTGAGGATTCTTATGAAATTGATTTTATTAAACTTTTCTAAATATTTTTAATAAGAATTCAGTAAACAAGATTATATTAATTTTAAATCTTAAATATTAAAAAAATTAACGTAGAAGTTATTGTAGTCCTAAAAATAAGTTATTACAACTATGTCATTTCCCTATGAATTCTTCTGATTAATATTTTAGGTCTATTTTGGTCTAGCAATATTATATTCGTGCTTTTATAATAATATAGGCTCTCATGTTTCTAAATGAATTTGGACAATATAATACATTTCCAAATTAAATTAGTAATAGAAATGTTTTAAGAATATCCTAAAATTAATAGGATTACATGGCCAAAAATATGTCCATATCTCGAAAGTAATTATACTAATAGAAAATCTAACATGTTCCCAAAGATATTAATTTTACATGCTAACATGGAATATTATACATCTAATGCCCGAAAATAATTATACTAATAGGATTCCTAACGTGCAGTATTATGTCCTAAAACTAATAGGATTACAAGGCTAATGTCTAGAATTCCGATTATATCCTTTTACTATGAGTTATTATGCTTAATATTAAAGGTTACTTTTATAATTATTCATGCTTTTATAATAAATATAGAACATAGATAGATAGATACATAGATACATAGATAGATAGATATAGATATCTTACTGTTAAGAATAATTTAAATTTTAACCAATTTTCTATTGAGTCTTTTTTCTCAAAATTGTTCCACGCCTGCAACTTGCTTTTCAATTTCCAAAACCTACCAGATAAGTGTCACGATCCAAATCTAAATCATGTCGTGATGGCACCTATCGTGATACTAGGCAATCTTATTTTTTTCAAAAATACCACCAATTTAAGATATAAGAGTTAAGTAAAGATTCTTCATATTAGAATTGTCCATGAAATCAAGTTAAACTTCAAATTTGAAAATAAAATGCGGAAAACAAGCCCCAAACATCAGGGTTTCACTAAGTCATGAGCGTCTAAATCCATAAACTATTACATCAACTGTCTACTGTCAATACAACCAGAAAGGAAATAGAAGGAGTGACAAGGTCCTGCGGATGCTGGCAGCTACCTTGCAGTCTCCAACGATAAGCCGTCTGGACTCAACAATCGCCGCACTCAAACACACCTGGATCTGCAGATGAAGTGCAGGGTGTAGTATGAGTACAACCGACTCGGCAAATAACAACAACAACTAAGGAAATGAGTAGTAGTGACGAGCTAAGTAGAACAATTCGATTAACAATTTTCATAGTTAAGGATGAACTTGAGTAAAAGATCAGTTTCATAAATTATCAACTACTACAAGGCAAATAACAGATGCAACACCAACAGAATAGATGAAACCTCACAAGCACTATCACTCAATCCCTCAGACCTCAATGCACATACTCAATAGGTACCTGCGCTTACTAGGGGTGTTCAGACTCCGGAGGGGCTCCTACATCCCAAGCGCTAATCTGCACGGACCACTCACGTGCTGCACGGAAAGCTCACGTGCTATCATATCATATCTGGATCCGCACGAACAATTCACGTGCTATGGTGTCAATATGGATCCGCACCGACAACTCATGTGACATATTACAATATCTCACAACAGGCCCTCATCCTCACTCAGTCATGTACCTCTCTAGCCTCATAATTTTCAATAAATAAAGGAAGCAGTCTAAATCAAAGCATGATAGTTTATCAGCAAGAAGATAATAAAGACTGAGATAAACACGTATAAAAATCACCATGACTGAGTATAACTACTGTGAGCAGGGATAAAACCTAAGCATGATCTCTAATATGAAAGCAGTCAAGTTCTAGAAGATATGGAAAACACATAAACACATATCAGGCTTCACAGCCTTACGGGACGGACCAAGTCTCAGTCCCTCACGGAGTACACCCACATGCCCGTCACCTAGCATGGGTGTCACCTCCAAACAGTCACATGATACTAAATCTCCGGGTTTTATTCCCTCAATACCAGATTTAAAACTGTTACTTACCTTAACAGCGTAATCCTACTTCGAGAAGCTCTCGCCCCTCGACTCAGTCTCCAAAAGCGCCTAATCTATTCACAACCAGTACAATACCATCAACATATGCTAAAGAAACGAACTCCACAAGAAAAACTATAAAATTAGGCCAAAACCCAAAATTGGCCGGCCCCCGGGCCCAAGTCTCGAAACCCAAAAAAAGTTATAAAACTAGAAAGCTCATTCACTCACGAGTCTAACCATACCAAATTCATCAAAATCCGACACCGTTTGGTCCATCAAATCCTCACGTCGAACTCTCCAAAATCTCAAGCCCTAATCCTGCAACTTCACCCCAAATTCCCACTAATAACACGATTAAATAATGGAAAATCATCATAAACACGAGTATTAGGGCTTAAGAATATTACCTCACTAGTATCCCTTGAATTCCCCTTCAAAATCACTTCCCAAAGCTTAAAAACCCAACTAAAATGGTGAAGAATGGGCTAAAATTCGCGAAGTGTGGTATTTATACATTCTGCCCAGGATTCTAGCACCTGCGGCCCTTTAATCGCACAATTAGTACCGCACCTACAGTAAAAATCTCGCACCTGTGGGCTTTACTTAAATGCCCAGCTTCCGCACCTGCGGCCAGGCCTTGCACCTGCGGGCTTGCAGGTGCGGCCAAATGCTCACGTCTGCGCTCCAACTCTGGGCTTCCCATTTTCTCATTTTCGAGCCTCCTCACGTGCCTGCGCCCCCTTACCTATGGCTCCCAAATCTGCAGGTGCGGAAAAACACCAGAAACTCAAAAACCAGTAGAAACAACAGCTCTCAACTCCAAGTCCGAATCCGTTAATAAACCGAAACACGCCTGAGGACCTCGAGACCTCGACCAATAATACCAAAAATTCCTACACTAATATACGAACTTAGTCGAACCTTCGGAACACCCAGAACAACACCAAAATACCAAATTACCCTCATATTCAATCCTAAGAACTTCTAAACTTCCAAATTCCGCAAACGACGACATAACCTACCAAAACTCGTCCGAATGACCTCTAATTTTGTACACACGTCATAATGACACTAAGAACCTACTCCAACTTCCAGACTTCCATTCCGACCCCGATATCTAATTTTCCACTGTCGACCAAAATCGCTAAATTTCCAACTTTCGCCAATTCAAGCCAAACTCTACCATGGACCTCCAAATTATATTTCGAACATTCTCCTAAGTCTAAAACCACCTAACGGAGCTAACCGAACCATGAAAATCCAAATCCGAGATCATTTTCTCATAAGTCAACATTCAGTTGACTTTTCCAACTAAACTTCTAAATAGGAGACTAAGTGTCTCATTTCATTCCAAAACCACTCCGGGCCCGAACCAACCAACCTGATACCATAAAATATAGCTGAATAACACATAAAGAAGAAGAAATGGGGAAACGGGGCTATAACTCTCGGAACGACCGGTCGGGTCGTTACATCCTCCCCTCCTTAAACAAACGTTGGTCCTCGAATGAGTCTAGAAACAGACATAGAGTCTAAAATAGGAGTTGATATCTTCTTCGCATCTCCCGCTTGGTCTCCCAGGTGGCCTCCTCCATGGGCCGACCTCTCCACTGCACCTTCACAGAAGCTATGTCCTTTGACCTCAACTTTCGAACCTGCCGATCTAAAATAGGCACCAACTCCACATCATAAGTCATATACCTCTCCATTTGAACCGTGATGAAGTCCAAAATATGGGGACGGATCGCCAACCTACTTTTGAAGCATGGAAACATGGAATACCAGATGCACGCTCGACAAAATGGGTGGCAAGGCAAGTTTTATAAGTCACCACCCCTATCATCTGAAGCGCCTCATGTAACGATCCGACCGATCTTTTTGAGCTGTAGCACGTTCTTCGGAAGTTTGAGGCCATAAGCAGCTTCACTTCAGGTAATATGACTTGTACTCTTGGTCAGAATTGAATTCTGGGAGTTTTGGAGTTGATTGGAAAGAGAATTCTCGTTTCGGAAGCTTTAAGTTGGAAGAAATGACTAAGGTTAGATCTTTGAGTAAACAACATCGGAATCAAGATTCGGAGCTTTCAACAGGTTTGTATAATGACTTTGGACTTGGCCGTATGTTCGGATCGGGTTTTGAATCACCCGACAGCATCTCGGCGTCTATTGTGGAAGTTGGCATTTTGCAAGAAATTCATAAATTTGGGTTGAAGTGAATTTCAATGTTATCGATGTCTGTTTGGGATTCCAAGTCTGGGAATAGCTTTGTATGGTGATTCTAGTATCGGGAGCACATTCGGAAGTTGATTCGGAGGTCTGTAGGTCATTTTGGAGTCGTTGACAAAAGTTAGAAATTTGAAGGTTTTTGAGAAGTTGGACCCAGAAGTGGAATTTTTTATATCGGGGTCGAAATTTGATTCCGGAAGTTGGAGTGAGTCGGTAATATCAAATGTCTCTTGTGTGCAAAATTTGAGGTCAATTGGACGTGATTTGATAGGTTTCGGCACCGAATGAAGAAGTTTGAATTTCTAAAGTTCATCAAGTTTGAATTGGGGTGTGATTTGTGATTTTAGAGTTGTTTGATGTGATTTGAGGCCTCGAGCAAGTTCGTGTTATATTTTTAGACTTGTGCGGCTATTTGGTTTGGATCCCCGGGGGCCCAGGTAAGTTTCGGAGCAGCTTCGAAGCGTTTTTTCAGAACTAGGATTGCTCGTGCTGGTGCGATCGAAATTGCATGTTTTGATCGCAAATGCGATCATTGCATTTGCGAGGTGTTGTTCGCATTTGCGAACCTGGGCGGCTGAGGGAATGATTCGCATTTGCGACAAATGGGTCGCTTTTGCGAGGCCTGAAGGGTTCGCATTTGTGAACTCTCTATCACATTTGCGAACTGGGCCAGTTCAGTCAGGGGTCGCATTTGCGATGCATTCTTCGCATTTTCGACCTCCCTGTCACAAATGCGACATTTCCGACTGGAACCAAGGGATTTTTATTCCGAGACTTAGCCCATTTCCCACTTAGTCTTAGGCGATTTTTGAGATCATTCGAGAAGGGGTTCCATCATCATGAAGAGGTAAGTGATTTCCTTTAGTTATGGGTTAAATGCAAGGGTTATATATGGATTTAAACATGTAAAATTGTAGAAATTTTGGGATATTGAAGAAAACCTAGAAATTGGTATTTTTGGATTTTGACCACGAATTCGGGCATGGAATTGAAAATAAATTATATATTTGAGTTCGTGGGGTTGTGGGTAAAGTTTATCTTTGAAAATTTTCGGAATCCGGGCACGTGGTCTGAAAGGTGATTTTATCGACTTTTCGAACGGAGTTGGAAAATTATTGTAAATAGGATTATGATGAATATTAGAGTATATATTTATGGAATTTTCTTAATATTAGACTTGTTTTGGAGCGTCGAGCATTGAATTGAGTTTTTTGAAGGGCTTGGAATCCTGTTATGTACTTCGGAGCGAGGTAAGTCTCCTTTCTAACCTTGTAAGAGGGAATTACCCCATATGTGAACTAAATTATTATGTGCTTCTATTTGTCGGGGCGACGTACGTACGCACGAGGTGACGAGAGTCAGTATGTAGCTACTAATTATGCCTATGTCCATATAGTTTTAGGCTCACATCATGCCTTGTTGATATTATTATTGATATATGTTTATTTTTTTGCCTTGAGAAGGAGCGGGATTGAGTAGGCTTATTAAATACCCTTGAAAGGAGTCAAAATATTTTTATAAATGGGGATCTTGAAAGTTTTCATTGAAATTTCATATTTTGAAAAGAATGGAAGAGTGCTTTAATAACTTGAGAAATCTATATTTTTACCGCATTGCATGTATGATTCGCAAGAAGGGATAATTCTTTTAAACTATATGTTTCTGCGTCGTATGTATGATTCGCGAGCGGGGTAAAACTTTATATTTATATTTGACCGCGTCGCATGAATGATTTGCGAGCGGGGTTGTGAACATACTAATTTTTTACCACACTCAAATGTTATACTATTTTAGTGTAAATATTCATTTTAGACCTAATATTAATGTTTTAAGCTTTTATCTTACACTTAGTAGATTTTATTTAATTAAAATAAGTAATAAATAATAATAATACTCACATTCTTAAAGTGTGAATATATATATGGAGTATCTTTTAATTAGAATTTTAATAAGTAAACTATTATATTTTTTTTGCATAATTTAAACTATAGTGTAAATATTGAGTTTTCTTATTTTTATAGTTTCCTTTAAGTTTAAAAGTAACGTTGGTATATATATATATATATATATATATATATATATATATGATTTGCCATTTTTATCTAAGAATTAGAAAAAAAAAGTTAAAAAAAAATGTAAAAGAACAAAAAAACGAAAAGAAACAAAAAAAAAAAATTTTTGCAATAACAAACTTTATCTAAAAGTAAAAATCTGATTTTTTTTTAGCTAACTAATCCTA